>JAWWUD010000159.1:0-180933 GCA_033964015.1 Scolanthus callimorphus
AAATTCGCTGGTGGCTGAACTAATTCGCCTGCCAAACTTTCATGTAAGAGAAATAATTTTAGAGCAGAACAAATTCGCTGGTGGCTGAACTAATTCGCCTGCCAAACTTTCATGTAAGAGAAATAATTTTAGAGCAGAACAAATTCGCTGGTGGCTGAACTAATTCGCCTGCCAAACTTTCATGTAAGAGAAATAATTTTAGAGCAGAACAAATTCGCTGGTGGCTGAACTAATTCGCCTGCCAAACTTTTATGTAAGAGAAATAATTTTAGAGCAGAACAAATTCGCTGGTGGCTGAACTAATTCGCCTGCCAAACTTTCATGTAAGAGAAATAATAATTTGCTCGTGGCTGAACTAATTCGCCTGACAAACTTCCATTAAGAGAAATAATTTTAGAGCAGAACAAATTCGCTGGTGGCTGAACCAATTCGCCTGCCAAACTTTCATGTAAGAGAAATAATTTACAGCAGAACAAATTCGCTGGTGGCTGAACTAATTCGCCTGCCAAACTGTAGGTATCCCAGGTCCAACGCCTATTATATACCAAACGTAGCGTCAACAATTTGCCCAGGTCTAACGCCTATGCCGAACGTATCTGGTCAACACATGACTGTTAACATGCGAAACACAATCGTTAGATTCACCGCCTTCACCAAACCAGACGCAAGTAAAACACTAAATGTTCCTACAGGGCGAGAAAACATCCGCAAGAATGAACACAGTTCAGCTTGGCCAAACTGAATAGACGACAATAATTCCAGGAGCAAAAGAACTTATGGTTCCCAAGGTTCCAAGCGGAGCTGTAGACCTGTAAGAGAATACAAACCACAAATTTAGCATAACTGAACAGCGCGAAAAGAAATTCAAAGGCGATAAAAACACACAAAATCAAACTGCTGAATAACGAAAATCTTGAACGCTGCAAAGGGGAGGAAAGCGATAGGAGGCGACGAGAAGAATGATGTAGACTTTAATTCTTGACGGAGGAGGAGAGTTGAGTCAGTTGAACGGCGAGGCCAGAGCAGAGGAGGTCTTCTCAGCACGAGGACTAAGGCAACTGACAATTATGCTAATGAGTTGATATCCTATATAGGCACTGTTGGTCCCAAGTGAGAATAGGACCCTTTCCAGTTGACTTTTATGACTTTGCAACAGACAGGGGGGAGTGGCGGTTGCGTGGCGGTTGCCACTGATTTTACTGCTTTTCAAGTCCAGGCAACGACCTTTGAACCCTTGATCATACCCCCCCTGGCTACTTTTCACATCAACCCTCCCCTCCTCGGTATATCTCCCCACCCCTCATGGTTGATTACTAATAGCCAACTGGCAACCATCCAACTACTAACCTCGCCGGAACGCCTTAACTTCAAGAGATTCGGCGAGTCACGCGCTAACCAACTGCCACGGGGACTTTGATGACGTAAGCACTAGTAAAAAAGTAGATATATAGCTGTCCCAGCTCTTCGTGTCACGCAAGTTCACTGTGTTTTGAGACTCGTCTTCACTTTCCTCAAGGCGAAAATCGAGGCTGTTATTCATCCAACATTGTTGTTTAGATACTAATGGATTTGCCAATGAGTCGATGTATTCTCCAAACTCGAGAAAAGCTTTGAGCTTTGAGAAAAGCTTTGAGTCTCAACGATAACTGTCCTTACTGTCTCTCGCAGTAGCCAACTTCACTTTGCGGCTTCTTTACAATAATTTGAAGTTATTAAAGCTCACTGAAGTGTTGAAAATGTAAGAATTCGCACAATATTCGACCGATTGCTTTGTGAAAAACAATACCGCACGAGAATCTTATTACTCACACAACAGTGGGATAGAAATCACCCAACTTCTGCCCTCTCAGAAACTTGCTTGGGGCTTCGTTGGCGTGATCGGACTTCGCAAGGCAATCGATCAATTCGGTCTTTGTGAATCGCAAATTTATTTATTTATTTTTGCAATTGTTTTGCAGTTTTAAGTGGCTTACTTTCTTATGTTGATTCAATAATGCTAGAAAAAAAATTGAAGGGAGAAAAAGAAAAAAATAGCCGATACCGGGAGTAGAACCTCGGTCGACCCGGTTTGATTTGTTTTCCCCGGCCCTCTGCAGATTGAGCTATTCGCCACTTCTCAACGGATGGATGGCTCGGACCGAGATATAAAGGAATTAGTATAAACCAACTAATGGTCTATTACAAATCCTGCATTCTGATTGGCTGAGCTACTAATGGTCTATTAGTGATAGACCGTACCTGGCAAAACCACCACCTTTCTTTGCAAGAAAACTTGATTTTTTCAACATAAAATAATCGAATTCATTACCAAAACCGACCAACTAGTTGGTTTATACTAAGACAATTAGACCTCTCGTCCTCATGTGCTATGATATCAATAGACCATTCTGCCTTGGGCCTCATGGTCTATTCATCATAGCCTCCTCCGCAGGCGTCTCGCTGTGTTTTGAAACACCTATTTCGAGCCTTCTTCGACGCGCTTGGTTGGACTTCCGGTGGTGTGATCGTGAAAGGGCCGTGAAAGGGTTTGAACTCGTTCTCAGGTTCCGCTCTGCCAAAACCGCCAACGAAGCGATGCAAAACGATGCAAAGCACACGGAAATCACACGGAGATGCCTGCGGAGGAGGCTATATTCATCATAGCACATTCGGCCTCGAGGTCTAATTGCAGTGGCGTAGCCAGGAATTTCTGAAGGAGGGGGGGGGGGGATAGTGAAAACATGGGACGAAAATGTTCAAATTTCCTCCAGCAAATACAGTAAATGTATGGGAAATCTCCCGAGAAAGGGGGGGGGGGCGGGCCCCCCTGGCCCCCCCTGGCTACGCCCCTGAATTGTTAAATAGACCGAAGTACGTATACAGAAGCGTAACCAGGAATTTTGGTTGGAGGGGGGAGTACAATGTCTCATGGCAATCGCAAATAGCTTCCCGTTCGCGTTAGCGGACCTATGTTTATTTTCTGTCTTTACTATTTGGATTAAGGGGGGCCACGGCTTTTCCTTTTACGGACGATTTTCCCATACATTTACTGTATTCACTGAAGGAAATTTGCAATTTTTGGTCCCATTTTCATCATCCGGCTCCCCCTTTCTGAAATTCCTGGATCTGTCCTGCCCATCTTCTTCTCTCAACCACGCACACACCAGTCCTGTAGAACTAGACACAACCACCCTTTGTTCCGAGCTGACATCTCAGTAGATCAAGTCGTAGGTAGACCTCGACCTTCCCTAGTTATCATCCCCCCAAACCTCCTTGATCGTATATACAACTAATGTGCCTGCATAGTCCATACGTGGGATGGTTATGAAACCCAACATCAGGGTATTGCACCATCTCTTTGTTCACCTTCCAGGCCCGTAGCCAGGGGGGGGGGGGGGGGGGGGGGGGGGGTTCCGGGGTTCCCAACGCGACAAAAAGGTCCTCATTTGTACACAGTAAATAAAGTACTTTATTATATTTGCTTTTTCTAGCGAATTTTGACTAGCGGTTTCTCAATAAAAAAAAGAATTAATACCACATTGGTCCGCTTTTTGTAGATTAGCACCCTCCCACAAAAATCAAGTGAATTCTTTTGTTGGTGCACCGTCATAGTACATAGGTACCAAAATTCAGCAGTAAGACTCAGTCTATGATTTCCATTCTGTTCTGGGAGAAAATGTGTCAGGAATCGGGAAGGTTCCGGAACCACCAAAGAAATCAGGTCGTCTACCCTGATATTAAAAGAATGAATGTACAACTGAAGACAGGTTTTCTAAATGTTTCCATAACCAGACCTTTTCGATATAAGGTGACGGGTTCTTTGTTGTATCTCTTATTAGTCAAATCAAACTAGTGGTCTATTATCAATGCTGCGTTCTGATTGGTTGAGCTACTAGTAGGCTATAAGTTATAGCCTACTAGTAGCGAAAAGTGTCGGATTTAAAGCCAGAAAATGGCAAGTGAGCAGAACAAAAACATTTTTTGGGCAATACAAATTGACCTACTAGTGTGATTTGACTAAAACAATTATTCCTCTCGCCCTCATGGCCTCTGAGTCAATAGCCCATTCGGCCTTCGGCCTCATGGGCTATTGACTCAGAGCCCATTCGGGCTCGAGGAATAATTGTTAAATATACCATTGTTCATACATCAACGATATAGCTCTGCTTTTAGGCGGTGCCTAAATGTTTGTTAATTATAATAGGAGCGGAGTTACACTGCGTACGGACCTTGCGTGTGCCAGGAGATATTAAGACTCGCGGTTACATCTCTTAATAAATATACCATTGGTTCATATATCACCGATATAGCTCTGCTTTTAGGCTGGGCCTTAAATGTTTGTTAATTATAATAGGAGCGGAGCTACCCTGCGTACGGACCTTGCGTGTGCCAGGAGATATTAAGACACGCGGTTACATCAGGATCATCTATGAGGACACACGGTCAAGCTCAACTCACGTGCGCCTGCAGATCAGCGGTCTCAACTTTGAGAAGAAGGGGTTGCTCAGTAAATGGGATGCTTACTTTGAGCTCGAGCGGTGGTTTCGATGGGGACATAGTCACCCAGTCTATCGATCTGAGATAGTAACACGCACATTGGATCCAAGGTAAGGATATTAACCCGGTAGAAAGGGTCGGGGAAGCAATAGTTTCGCCGGAGTTTTCTTCAACAAAGGACTAGTGACTAGATCTTTGATGTTTACTTGTTGTGTTGTTTTTCCTTACAGATGGGCGCCATTTGATCTCGCTCTACACAAACTTTGTAACGAAGATGTAACGCGAAAGGTCACGCTCTCTTGCTGGCATTTTAGCAGCAATGGCACTCACACGTTGATCGGCCAAGCGAGCTTCACAGTTGAACACGTGATCAAAAGGTGAGAGGTTCGGCGAGTGGTGTCACTGGCTCTAGTGACTCAACCGAACAAATGTCTAAAACCAATATAAGTATGGAGCAACCATCTACACTCGCGCAGGTCTATTCCACGTTACATTTCACTCGTCTTTAGCCAATCAACGCGCGCGTAAGAATTGAGCTGAGTGATTCTCTGTGATAGTCAACCACAATGTGAATAGTTTCTATTCTCTAATCTTCTCAGAACAGTAAAAGTACTGAACATGGTCAAACCTCAGAAGTCCTCAAAATCAAGTTCGACAGGCCGGCGCCCGACCAATAGTGGGGTGTTACGTATTGATCATTGTCACGTGGACAAACAGCACAGTTTGGTGGATTACGTCATGGGGGGCTGTCAGATACATCTGACATGCGCAATAGACTTCACTCTGTCAAATGGCGACCCTACCCTACCCCACTCGCTACACTCTACCCTGCACGAGAACGTATGTAGTATTTAAACTAAACTTGTATTGAGGCCGACTCCCCACAGTTGCAGCTCATAAGCTGAATTACGCTGGGTTTCACGGCACCCTTGGCAGCCAAGCGGTCATAAATACAGACACTGAATGCCCTAACGCTGAGCCAATCCTGTTTTCCAGGTATTAAGAGCGAGTTTCTGTAAATATCAACCAAGTCGGGAAGAGTCGAAAAAATCAAAATTTCCCAAACTTTCCTTAAACATAGTCTATGATGAGGTGTCTTCGGCGCTGAAAGAATTTTTTGATTTAATTTAAATGTCGTTGAGAAAACCCGGATTTTTCATTTTATGCCCAAAAAGGGGTGAAAACCTGGTAATTTTTGCCCCAATTTAACGTCTCCCTGCAGAAAAATCGCAAGTATTTATCAAAATACCAAGTTATTTTCTGAAAAGTACATCATACGTGTGCGTTCGTTTTAACTTCTTTGCACAAACATCTCTTGCACATACAATATTTTCTGTATTTTTAAATATTTTTAAAAAAGTGCACGTTTTCGAAATGTAGAAAAATAACCATATTTGCGACCGAATATCACCATTGTTGGGACGAGTTCGAACATAAGAAAAGTATCATAGAAAAGGGCATTCATTCTCCTTTCAGGAAATATAAAAACATTTTTGTGCAATTAAAATGGCGAGCTTCTGCAAACCCTTAAAGATGACGGCCTAATCGCCTAAAATAAGATAGATTTTCCAGGTATATATAGAATATTTTGTCTATACCACGCAATACCTTGTACATTTTTCACGAAAAATAACTAAAGTAGCTACTAAATACATTGAATTATAGCAAAACATATTTCGTTGTCACGTTTGACTAATTTTACAGCATTTTAGTGATGTTTGTACAAGGGAGAGGAGAGGGGAGGCCACCCCATTCTCGAACCCAGAGCTCCCCGGCTCGTCACCTCGCGGGGGAGGCTCTGGTGACAGCCATTGACGCATGCGCGAGATTTGATACAGAGCCGCTGAGAGAAACACCTTTCTGCGCATGCCCCAACGTTTAAAATCAGCCAATCAACGAAGGCCCTCAAATGGATGTCCCCAGAGCCTCCCCTGCGAGCAGACGAGCCGGGGAGCTCTGGGTTCGAGAATGAGGCCACCCCCTCTGAGGTTTACTGGCTAGTGATATTTTCGAGAGGGTTTAGAATTAGGACATCAAATTTTCAGTAGCTGTGGTGTTTCCAGTGCACAACGTTTGTTGGGAAGGTGTCATTTTGTTACCATGGTAACGAGGTATAACATCAAAAAATGTTCAGCAATTTCTTTGTCCGCGCAGGCTTTCGATGAAGATGTCCAATACTATTATCAGGTTCAATACTTACTTCCTAGCAATAGGTTACGGAGGTTTTGCAGACAAGATCTTGACGGGATAGAGAACCCTTAATTTGCATAAAAGTCGACATTTTTGTGAATATATTTGCCACCCTTTGTGCTGAGTCTGTGGAAAGTTGGTCAAGTAGGTAAGGTAAGGAACTCTAAGTTGTCCACTAAAAAGGTTTCGATTTGGTTGCAGCGTAATGAAAATCAAGGTAGAAAAAAACTCAATATTCAGTTTTGCTGATTCAGCACTTATTGGCTAAAAAATAAACTATTAATCCTGTTTTTCTGTATTTTTTTAATTACTTTTACTGGAATGGACTAAACATTAATATAATACTTAGCAGCAATTTGAAAAAAAATATATAGTAAAAATGAACTTCAATGAAATGCTTTTGTTTGGCTTAACGATTTATAGATAAGTGTTTAAATTATATATTTTAGCGTGCGGGTTTCTCCATCTCTGTTTGTTAATCATTCTTTGTTCGTTGAAAACAATGTCGTTTGAATTGATGCAAACGAAAAATATATCAAACTATTTTGACAAATAAAACAGTCCATACATTATTAGGCGCTACGAAATGCCTGTGTGTATCTCCACTTTATTATCCATGGTAAAAATATCACCTTCATTTCTTTATCACCTTAAAAAATTTCCTTCAATTTTCAAAGAAGAAAAAAACACATTTTCTTCAAACTTGAAATTTAATTTTAGCGGAGCTCCAGCAGAGCCCCATTACATGCAGAAAAAGAAGAAAGAAAACAAAAGTGTATATGCATCGACCTCAATCTCGTTCTCAGAGCCTCTCGGTCATGCTTACTCTGGACGCAGACGAAATCGGATGCATCCGACAGAGCGGAAATGACCAGAAATGAAATGTTTAACTTCGCCATATTTTAATATATAAGCTCAAGATTCCGTATACAAAGAGTTTCTATGACCAAAAGCATAATTCCAAATTTTCAAGAAATTTGAAGAATATGAATTTTAGATATGATTGAACAAAGTTTGCAGAATTCCTGATCAAAGTACCAATTCTCCCATAAAATGGCACAGAAACCAAAGTTAAAAGCCTAATATCTCAAAGACGGATCCATTAGAAAAAAGTCGTTTTTGATATTTTGTTTCTAATCAGACAAGGAGTCCGTATACAAAAAATCAAGCTTTTCTGAGTTAACCTGACCTTATTATTTGAAATTTAGTGATCTAAGCAGGTCATTTCCGCTCTGTCGATGCATCCGGTTTTCCATATATGGTGACCGTCTTTGTTCGTTAGGCAAATTTCAAAATAGCGGGCGGCCAATCAGAATTGGTTACGATTGTCTGCTGTCAGTGCCTACGACAAACAACAACAACAGAGTAGGCTCTGGGAACGAGATTGGCATCGACCTGTTTTGTCATGGACTTCCGGTTTGTGCGTTCGTCCGGGATCACACAGGCAACCCACCAGTTTTTTTTTTAGCGGAGCTAAAAAAAGTTATGTATATCATGGGAAGGGATGAACCTTCCCATGGCAAGGGGGGTGCAACAGCATGGTCACGGGGTATGACGTAATCGTTGACGCCATCAAACGAGAAAGTGTATATGTATTGGGAAGGGATGAACCTCATACAACAGAACTTGGGTGAAATTATCTAAGTGACAAGGGGGGTGGAATTGCGTTGTCACGTGTTATGACATCATAGATGACGTCATCAAACGAGAAACGGTTTATATCTTAGGGAGGGATGAGCCTCAGACAACCAAACTTTGGTGAAAATGTCTAAGTGGCAATGGGGGTGCAACTGCGTGGTCAAGTGGTATGACGTCACCCAAACAAGAAAAGGTTTATATCTTGGGAAGGGATGAACCAAATTGTTTCCACTTTGATAATACATAGAGAATATCACATGGCCGCACGGGGATACGAATTTGTTCTTCGCAAATAGAGTCAAACATGTTTTCTTCAAAGTTGAAAATGCAAATTTAATATCTACTTGGCGCATAATCCGCTGACACAGTTAATGCCAGGGGCGTGTTTGCCTTTAAGCCAAGTGAGTACGGCTTACACTTTCTTTTACAAATTGAAAATATCCGTGTACTAAGCTAAAATTAATTGAAGCTATATTACTAGATATATGTTGTTTGGTTTGCGGTAGTCATTGCCAACCAGTGAAACGTTTATTAGCAAAAGTGCTGAATCAGCAAAATAGAACTCACCGTTGTTTCCCTGTATTTTTATTATGTTGCAAACAAACTGAAAACCTTTTAGTAGACTACTTAGAATGCCTTACATATTTGACCAGCTTTCCACAAAATCAGCACAAAGGCTGGCAAATATATGCACAAAAAAGGCAAATTTTATGCAAATAAGGGTTCTCATTCCCGTCAAGATTTTTTAAGGATGGCATGATCGAAATTGATTTGAAACCTTCGTAACTTATTGCTATAGGTAGTAAGTCTTAAACCCTAAAAAGTTTGATTGAAAGCCAAAGGAGAAAGAAATTGCCGAACACAGCTCTAACCTGAACATATGATGACGCTCTAACTCGCTACCATGGTAACGAAATGACAATTTCCCAATAAATATTGGGCGATGGAAACATCAACAGCTACTGAAAATTTGGTGTCCTAATTCTAAAGCCTGTCGAAAATATCGCAAGTAAACCTCAGAGTGGGTGGCCCTCTTGTACAAACATCACTAAAATGCTATAAAATTAGCAAAATGTGACAATAAAATATGTTTTGCTATAATTCAATGTATTTAATAGCTACTTTAGTTATTTTTGTCAAACATTTGCAACGTATTGCGTGGTAAAAATAAAATATTCTGCATTTACATAGAAATCCCATGTTAATTTAGGCGGTTAGAGCGTCGCCTTCAAGGATTTGCAGAAACACGCCATTTTAATTGCACAAAAATGTTTTTGTATTTTCTGGAAGGGGAATGAATGCCCTTTTCTATGATATCTTTCTTATGTTCAAACACGTCCCAACATGGGCGATATTCGGTCGCAAATATGGTTATTTTTTTACATTTCGAAAACGTGCACTTTTTCAAAAATATTTAAAAATACAGAAAATATTGTATGTGTAGCGGATGTTTGTGCAAAGAAGTTAAAACGAACGCACATATGATGTACTTTTCAGAAAAGAACTTTTTATTTTGATAAATACTTGCGATTTTTCTGCAGGGAGACGTTAAATTGGGGCAAAAATTACCAGGTTTTCACCCCTTTTGGGGCAAAAAATGAAAAATCCGGGTTTTGTCAACGACATTTAAATTAAATCAAAAAATTCTTTCAGCGCCGAAGACACCTCATCATATACTATGTTTAAGGAAAGTTAAGGAAATTTTGATTTTTTCGACTCTTCCCGACTTGGTTGATATTTACAGAAACTTGCTCTTAAAGACCGCTGGCATCTCAGATTCAAGAAAAAAAATTGTGGTTTTATCTAATGTCTTTACGTTCTCTACATTACTCGACAGAGAGACAGACAATTTTATTGGCACCTTGTAAACAAGTACATTGGTGTTTAAGTCCAATAAATGTAAGTTTAAAACATTTGTTTAAACGAAACTCGTGCTTGTGTTACGACGCCAAAATTAACGGTGGGGGGGGGGGGGGGGGTCTCAACCCTAAGAACAGCTGTTTGAGCAGTGAGTTGATTTCTACAATGGTGGACAAATGAGTCGTTCAGACAGATGTAGAAAATTGCTAGGTTATCTCGAAAACACCTCTCTCCGGTAAACCATCCCGTTTTCCCACCCCCTCCCTTTTCAATGTTGAGCTCCGGACTCCGGCACAACTTTTGACACACATAACCAACTTTGAATGGGGGGGGGGGGGGGGGGGAGGGGAGGGGGAGTCAACCATTCGGGTATTAGTGAAATTGAAGGGTAATAGGCCTTTTTTGAATCGTAATGCATTGTGGTCTAGCTTCGGTACAAACAAATCACCAAACAATGGGCAGTTTTTCCCAGTGGAGTTCATTTTCAATTCCACCTGGGAAAAACTGCCAATTGTTTGGTGATTTGTTTGTACCGAAGCTAGTCCACAATACATTACGATTCGCGACTTCCGGTGTATCTCAAAAAAGGCCTATGGGTGTCTCAACATTTTTGTCCACCATTGTAGGTTGACATCTCGAAATGCTTTCAAGTTTTCCCCGAAAATATGTTCCTTACTTCTGTCCGATATTTCAGACTCTAAGCTTCCGGTTACACGGGTCCGGACGAATTTTTGACCGGGCGAATTTTGTACCTGGAACACTTGTTTACACGGTACCGTGCACATTTTGTTACACATTGCAGAGGTGTTTACACGGGTCCGTGCACATTTTGTTACACATTGCAGAGGTGTTTACACGGGTTCGTGCACATTTTGTTACACATTGTAGAGGTGTTTACACGGGTCCGTGCACATTTTGTTACACATTGTAGAGGTGTTTACACGGTACCGTGCACATTTTGTTACACATTGCAGAGGTGTTTACACGGGTCCGTGCACATTTTGTTACACATTGCAGAGGTGTTTACACGGTACCGTGCACATTTTGTTACACATTGCAGAGGTGTTTACACGGTACCGTGCACATTTTGTTACACATTGCAGAGGTGTTTACACGGTACCGTGCACATTTTGTTACACATTGCACAGGTGTTTACACGGGTCCGTGCACATTTTGCTACACATTGCACAGGTGTTTACACGGTACAGTGCACATTTTGTTACACATTGCAGAGGTGTTTACACGGTACCGTGCACATTTTGTTACACATTGCACAGGTGTTTACACGGTACCGTGCACATTTTGTTACACATTGCACAGGTGTTTACACGGGTCCGTGCACATTTTGCTACACATTGCACAGGTGTTTACACGGGTCCGTGCACATTTTGTTACACATTGCAGAGGTGTTTACACGGGTCCGTGCACATTTTGTTACACATTGCACAGGTGTTTACACGGTACCGTGCACATTTTGTTACACATTGCACAGGTGTTTACACGGGTCCGTGCACATTTTGTTACACATTGCACAGGTGTTTACACGGGTCCGTGCACATTTTGTTACACATTGCAGAGGTGTTTACACGGGTCCGTGCACATTTTGTTACACATTGCAGAGGTGTTTACACGGGTCCGTGCACATTTTGTTACACATTGCACAGGTGTTTACACGGGTCCGTGCACATTTTGTTACACATTGCAGAGGTGTTTACACGGGTCCGTGCACATTTTGTTACACATTGCACAGGTGTTTACACGGTACCGTGCACATTTTGTTACACATTGCAGAGGTGTTTACACGGTACCGTGCACATTTTGTTACACATTGCAGAGGTGTTTACACGGGTCCGTGCACCATTTTGATCGCTTTGTAACATGAACTAACACTAACATGGCTTCTTCAATCTCTTTCTCTGATTTGTTGAAGGTCGTCCTTTAAGCCAATCATACTGCAGATCAAGTTACTTGCAAAAACAAGCTTGCGGACTGATGGCTAGTTTCCAGGGTCCGGTTGCTCGAAAGTGGTTTAGCACTAATCCAGGATTAATTACCATTATGACTCGATGGTTTGTTCAGAACTAAACCTGGTTTAAATTTAATCCACCTTTGAACAACCCGCACCAGGCCATTACCGTGGGACTGTGCCAAAACTTGCACGGTTCCGGTGTTTAAACGAAAACGGAACCGTACCGGTCAAAAGTTGTACCTGCTTTTTGCAGGTCCCAAACTTGCACACTTTGCGGTGCAAAAACTCGTCCAGTTCCACCGGACCCGTGTGAACAGAAGCCGTAAGTGGGCCAGAATTCGCCCGGTCAAAAATTCGTCCGGACCCGTGTAACCGGGGTCTAAAGTTAAGAAGTGATCTCAGACCCCGGTTACACGGGTCCGGACGAATTTTTGACCGGGCGAATTTTGTACCTGGAGCACCTGTTTACACGGCACCGTGCAAGTTTTGTTCCACATTGCAGAGGTGTTTACACGGGTCCGTGCAACTGAACTAACACTAACATGGCTTCTTCAGTCTCGTTCTCTGATTGGTTGAAGGTTGAATAGTAGCTTAGTATCCTCGCCTGAAGAGGGCTAGTTTCCAGGCCATTACCGTGGAACTGTGCCAAAACTTGCACGGTACCGGTGTTTACACGGGTCCGGTACGAAAACGGAACCGTACCGGTCAAAAGTTGTACCTGTTTTTTGCAGGTCCCAAACTTGCACACTTTGCCGTGCAAAAATTGGTCCAGTTCCGCCGGACCCGTGTGAACAGAAGCCGTAAGTGGGCCAGAATTCGCCCGGTCAAATATTCGTCCGGACCGTGTAACCGGGGTCTCAGATCACACTAGTCGGTCTATTGTCAATGCTGCTTTCTGATTGGCTGAGCTACTTTTAGGCTAAAACTGCTATGCCTACTAGTAGTGAAAAGTGTCGGATTTGACAGCTAAGGGACCGGTCATTATTTAAGTCGGAGGGGGGTGGGGGGGGGGGGATGGAGGAGAAAATGTCGGAGGGGGGGGATGGAGGAGAAAATGTCGGAGGGGGGGGGAGGAGAAAATGGGGGGCCCTGAAATTTTTTAAGCGAACACAAGGGGGGTCTTGAAAGGCGAAAATGGCAGTTAAGGGGGGTCTTGAGAAACAATTATTTTGTCTATATCAGCAAAAAGTCTAAAAAAAATTAGCCTCGCGCTGTGCGCTCGTCATCTACTCAGATACTGCCTTCAGAAAAGAGGGGGAGGTTTTAGGACTTGCCATGATAGCCATTGTGGGAGACCTTATGTTAGGCTTGGAAATGGGATTGGAGTCACTGGGATTTGGCCAATAGAACTAGAAATGGGTCAATTTGTCTTTAACTGAACCACAATGAAATATCAATGTCTGTAAAGAGTGGCTTTAAAAATTTGTGAACTGCTTTTAAAATTTTGCCCTACGACTGCAATACAAACACTCTGTACCCCCTGTACACATGTCTAAAAGTCACTTTTTAACGCTGGGATTTTGAAAACTTTGACTGGGAAAACTTCAGGACTGGGATCTTGCGAAACTTTTACACTGAGAAATGGGATTTGGACCCCCTTCAGAACCTGTTTGAATCATTTTGACTGACATGGATGGAGGGGAAGGGGGGTCCTGAAATGTTTCAGTCTATCAGAGGGGGTTCCGGAAAACAATCAATGCTATCAGGTGGGGTTCTTGAATTTTTTTTGGATCACAGGTATTTTCTCCTCCACCCCCCTCTCCGACATAAATAATGACCGGTCCCTAACAAAAAGGCAAATAACCAGACCAGAAAACGTTTTTGGCAATACAAATTGACCTACTAGTGTGATTTGACTAAACAATTATTCCTCTCGTCGTCATGGCTTCTGAGTCAAAAGCCCATTCGGCCTTCGGCCTCGAGGGCTATTGACTCGGAGCCCATTAGCGCTCTTTGAATAATTGTTAACTAGACGTATATTACAAGCGGCCGACTAGATTGCAGGATTTTCTTTGATTCGGTGTTTCTCAGCCTATAAAAGTAACTTTTATCTTTCCCGGAAAGCAAATAACAATTCCCCCGATTCCAGCGACGATTATCTAAAATTCCTGACACTTTTTGTTCAGACAACCTTGCTTAGGGTTGTCACCTCTCTCCCCACAATATACCAAATCGGCTAACGGTGTTTACATCTTTTTGCCACCCAATAGATCTTACCGAAGTTTTTCTTATTTCTACAGGAGACCACGGAGAAAAAATCCATCACCATAGCTGGAAAGAGCAGCCTAAAATTGGAAAGTTTCAGAGGAAAATCTTCTGAAACAACGAAGAAATAGCCTGGCAAATTTCTCGAATTTTGTGTACGTTCGTATAGGATTTGCGACCAAGCCTCAAAGTTTGCATATAATACTCGGTAGGCAAGATTCTCGTTTGTCGAACGAACTGGTATTAAAATCGCGAACTTTACCATATCTTCGTTATTTAAAAGATTTTCCTCTCAAACTTTCCCATTTTACTAATTTTAGGCTGCTCTATCCAGCTATGGTGATGGATTGTTTCTCCGTTGCCTCCTGTGAAAATAAGAAAAACTTCGGAAAGATCTTTTCAGACCATGTGATGGTTCCCTTGGGTGGTTACCATTGTCAAATTTTTCTCACTTGACCGAGTACACGAGTATATATATGTGAAGAACTAACAAAAGTGAAAGTATTAAATCAATTACTGGAACTAAAATACGTGAGCAAACGACATTTCGACCGAAACCTTCGGCCTTCATCAGGTATAGCTGGAAAGGGTTAGGAAAGGAAAGGGACCGCGCGCTGCGCACTTTGCCGCACCGGGTGTCACGTGACGTTAGTTCGTCACGTGACTAACCCTTTCAAGCTATACCTGATGAAGGCCGAAGGTTTCTGTCGAAACGTCGTTTGCTCACGTATTTTAGTTCCAGCAATTGATTTAATACTTTCTCTTTGTTACTTCTACTGGATGAATAGTCTTCATGTTGATAACTAACAAAAGTATCCACCCAAAGGATTATCATCACATGATCTGAATTGGGTGGCAACAAGATGTAAACACGATTAGCCGATTTTGTATATTACACTGTTGACGCAAAATCCGGCCTTCTCTCCTCAGAATGAGTACATTCACGCACTAGAGGCCCTGGTACCGAGTCTGACGTATTACGATGACGTCAAGACCATTCCAGTGTTTGGTTTCGGCGCCAAGAACAATGGAGATATCCCATACTGCTTTGCGCTAAACGGATGTGAGACTAATCCTGAGCTAAGCAGCACAGAGGTGAGTAGCGAGCAAAACGAGCTGGTACTTTATGCGCATACTCATATGTTTGGTACCCGCTGTCCTAGATCAGTAGGGCGCTATACATTCTCGAACCCAGACCTCCCCGGCTCATCGCCTCGCAGGGGAGGCTCTGGTGACATCCATTTGAGGACCTTCGCTGATTGGCTGAAATGGCGCACACGCGTATATAAAATTAGCTTAATCTCTCTTTTTAAAAACGTCTGTCAAAATATTAACACTGGCATTCGTTTCCTAGTTTGTCTGTTCAACCTATGCCTTCGACTTGAACGCTCTAAAAGTAACTGAGGCATAAAAGCACCATTTTCTTTTACGCATGCGTCGGTGGCTGTCGCCAGAGCCTCCCCCGCGAGGTAAAGAGCCGGGGAGCTCTGGGTACGAGAATGGGCGCTGAGCGAATTTCATATTACTGTGCGTAGTAAGTGCGTAGTAAAACTATCGTGAAGTAATAATAAATAAAAACCTATAGGAGTGAATACACTAGCAATTATTAATAGTCCAGTTTCGAATTCTCTGATCTACAGCTGAATGAGAAAACGTTTCGGACTCGTGGTATTCGCAAGTTTTTCTACTTCACTGTATTTATGCGCCGTTGATGCCTAATCAGCGGACTATTACTCACGAAAGTCATACGAAAACCGCATTTTATTGTGGTAGTCAGTTATTTTCGATCTCTTTTTGTCGGTAGTTAGCTGAGCCTGCGAAACATGCTCTCGGAAAACTCCCGGAAAGCCGTATCTGAAGCTGTTCTAGCGCTCGGTGGATTTGCGGTGCGTTAACTCGCAAGCTCGGCTTTCCGTATCACTGTTTCCTCGGTATCACTGCTAGAGCATGTTGAGCAGGCTAGTCAGTTATCTTCGATCCCATTTTGTCGCTAGTCGGTTATCTTCGATCCCTTTTTGTCGCTAGTCGGTTATTTTCGGCTCCTTTTTGTCGGTAGTCAGTTATTTTTACGGCTGTTTTGTCGCTAGTCCGTTAACCTGTCAACTTGCCGACGGTGCAAAACTTCATTATTAAAATCTCCCTTATTTGGAAGGTCTGTCGAAGTATTTTCTTCATATTTAAGTGAGATAAGCAGGAAGTTCACCAGACATCTGCAGATCTTTACATTGTTCCCCTTGTCGCCATTTATTTACGACCAAAAGAGCCTGGTGCAGAGATTTGAAAAAACACAGGCAGCCCACTCGGATTCGTCAAAAACGACAACACTCACTTAATTGCACGCAAGGTACCAACATATCAAGATCGGTTCCCGTTGAAATGTGTCGTTTTCTCAAATTAAATTGTCAAAACGTTCGCCAAAACTTGCAGGTTTTGGAGAGAATCGCTGTTCTTGTAGGCCGCCATCTTTATTTTTGCCCCAGGAGCCCGGAAATTCGAGCACAGGTAGCCCGCGTGACGCACGGGTTGGCATTGACAAAAACGACACATTATCTTGATATGGCAATCCCCTCTCATTCTTTTCATCCAGGACATAATCACCACCTACACCACTGCACTCTCAAACCTCAAGCTAGGAGGGCCAACATACCTCGCGCCCGTCATTAAACGGCTAGCGGAGTACGCCAAAAAAGAGGTATCCCAGGATTCCCAGTACTATTTAGTTGCCATGGTGATCATGGATGGAGTGGCGAATGATCTGGACGATACAGTCAATGAGATTGTTAGAGTATCTGGATTACCGCTGACCATAATTGTCGTGGGCGTAGGCCCTGCCGACTTCACATCAATGGTAAGTGATGATCACATTCTCGTTCCTAGGGACTCGAGTTTCAGCGTTGTCTGGACTCTTATTTACCTCGAGCTTTACGTGGTTATTGTCATCAAAATGTTGTGACAGCAACAAATGTCGACGGCGTAAAAATAGGTAATAGAAGTCCAGACAACGCTGAACCACGATTTGTTTTTAACCATTGGCGAAAATAACGATTTTTACTAAATTTAAGCATTTTCGCTCATTCGAGCAGTTTCTGTTTGCAAATCACCCAATCATACTACGAGAACACCAATAGGCCTTTTGTACTAGAAGTCACGTGACCCGGTCACCCTTAAATTGAGCAGCTTCACCCAAATGATGCTTAGAAATGAAAAGTGCATGGTGATTTTAGTAAAAAGTCCCAAAATGCCCAACAAAACTTGCTTTTTAGTAGGGTTTGTATGGCTGGATTACAAGCCTTGCAATCATTTGGATAGAGCTGCGGGACACGTGACCTCTTAGTGCAAAACGGCCTATTGTTATGGTATAAGTACTGTCGTGACATAACTGGTATTCCTGTTACTACCGAAATCACTAAACTGCCGGCACCCTCGAAAATTCGATCGATCGTTTCTCAGTTTCAGTTCGCTCGTCTGGCTGTTTTGATCGATCCAAATGGTCACGTGACATTTAAATTTTGCATCAAACAATGGAAAAAGCGTGTTTTTCCATTGTTTGGTACATAATTGAAATATCACGTGACCATTTCGATCGATCAAAACAGCCAGACGAACAAACCGAAACTAACAAACGATCGATCGAATTTTCGAGGGTGCCGGCAGTTTAGTGATTTCGGTAGTAAAATAAACATGTCATATTGTGACATTGTTTCCCAGATACAAGTGGTCTTATTTCTGTTCTCAGGAAACTTTACTAGTGCACCAGAAAAAGCCACTGCGCTCAAAGGATCATGGGACGATGGTCAGGAAAAAACACGTACTTTGTCGCCATGCAAAACCACGGGGCAGTCCACAGCAGATTCGTGTCAACAGTAAGTATAAGGCAAGGAAAAAAGTGATCTAAAGCGATATTTTAGCTTCAGCGATGCGTCGCTATGGAACAGCCTGCCGAAAGAGGCGCGAACTACCACATCGCTTTCAATACACTTAAAAGTGTATTGGGCTCACACACGGCAAACCTGTAAATCAGTACTTTTTATTCTTGTCTTACTGAGGTTTTAACCGTGTTTAAATAAAGTCAATGTGTGTATGTATGTACTCGAGCAAAACAGATGTGCTCAATCCAAATATAATTCATATTACTCTAAGAGCGATTTTCATATGACTGTTTAGTATAAACCAACTAATGGTCTATTACAAATCCTGCATTCTGATTGGCTGAGCTACTAATGGTCTATTAGTGATAGACCGTGCCTGGCAAAACCACCACCTTTCTTTGCAAGAAAACTTGATTTTTTCAACATACAATAATGGAATTCATTGCCATAACCGACCAACTAGTTGGTTTATACTAAAACAATTAGACCTCTCGTCCTCATGTGCTATGATATCAATAGACCATTCGGCCTTGAGGTCTAATTCGGCCTTGAGGTCTCTTTGCAAGAACATTTGATTTTTTCAACATACAATAATGGAATTAATTGCCAAAACCGACCAACTAGTTGGTTTATACTAAAACAATTAGACCTCTCGTCCTCATGTGCTATGATATCAATAGACCATTCGGCCTTCGGCCTCATGGTCTATTCATCATATCACATTCGGCCTTGAGGTCTAATCGTTAAATAGTAAAACCAATCGCAAAGCGATTGCACAAACAAAGTAATTGCAATTGCTCACGGCAGTCATCTGAAATCCGCTCTAATTGGCAATCAATTTTCGATGTGGCTGTGGAAGGAGCGTTTCTGTAGTTTCTGTAGAGACACAGGAAGACCGAATAAATACTTTGCTAAGGCTTTTAATAAAAAGCCGAGAATTTGGCAAAACATTTGTCGTTATACTCAGTTATTCTGAATTGCTAAGCTTTAGAATAGTTTGAAGATTACGAAGTCTAGCTTCCGTTTCTTTTCTAAGTGAGAATCGTTTTCAACACAAATTATGGGTTATTTTTAGGTAGCTAAGGCAGACACTTACTTTAATTCAACAAAAAGTTTACTGCGGTTTTCATAATTCTGCGAACTCTCGCTAACGATTTCCAACCGTCAAACCGCCTTCTGGCTTCCGTCAATCAAACTCCCGAGTTTTTTCGTCGTTACTCTTTGTACTTTTTGATTGGCCAGCACGTAACGTTGCTGTCGCGACAGGAAGCCATTTTAGCACTGCTTAGGCGCAGGCCAATCAAATAGCACAAAGAGTAACGACGAAAAGACTCGGGAGTTTGATTGACGGAAGCCAGAAGGCGGTTTGACGGTTGGAAATCAATAGCGAGAGTTCGCAGAATTACGAAAACCGCAGTACTGATTAAAACTAACTTTCTCGAAAGAAAACTCCTTTTTGCGCGCGCCCTCAATTTCTTTCCGATTTTCAAATAAACTTGTTTCGCGCTTTTTCTTGGCAAGGAAATCCGTATGCGTATTTTATGCTAATTATCTAGACTCGCCACGTCACACCGAGAACGGGTCTAGCAAGAGAATGTTGTGATCGTGAGAGGAAGCTCCATGTGCCACGTAGATTTCGTTGATTTCTCCCGAAAACGTGGTGGAAAAATCCTCTCCTGTTTACTCTATATGATATTGCGATACCTCAGTACGTTGTGACGTCAGTTGACTCCCACAATGCAACGCGGAAGATTTGCTTGCGAAAGGAAATACATTTTAAAAAATCGGTAAAAAAAATTCAGACGCGCGAAAAAGATATACCTTCCTTGTCCAAACGTGAGAAGATGACAAAATGGCGAGCAGTAGCTCCTTCGGAGGTCGGAAATGGCGACGGTTCCAAAAAACAGAAGCTACATTCAAACGTAGCTACACGTGGTTGTAACGCACATGTTTTCTTGATTTACTCCACAGGAAGCCCGTGAAGCGCTGGCAAATGTATCACGACAAATCGTTGAATATTTCAAATGTAAATCCATTGATCCCAACCCGCCAACAAAATCCCAAGTCGTCGCTGCATGGGAGAGATCACGTGACATGCCAAATGGTACAGTTAAGAGACCGTCCTCGCCGCGCTTGCGCAGTACGTCTGCCGCACAAATCCCACGATGTCCCACGTGTGGCTCTCTTATCGAAAATAATAACCTACTATGACGTCACAGTTCCCGAGGTACCTCGCCTGGATCTCTTGTAAGGAACAATAACCTATTATGACGTCACTGGTTCCGATATACCTCACTTTTGCGGCTCTCGTACAGAACAATAACCTATTATGACGTCATAGTTCCCGAAATACCTCACATGCGGATCTTGTAAGGAATAATAACCTATTATGGCGTCACAGTTCCTGAGATACCTCACATGCCGCTCTTGTTAGAGAACAACCTATTATGACGTCACTGTTCCCGAGATATCTCACTTGCGGCTCTTGCAGAGAACAATAACTTATCATGACGTCACAATTCCCGAGATTCTTCACATGCTGCTCTTGTAGAGAACAATAGCCTATTATGACGTCATAGTTGCCGAGACACCTCACATGCGGCTCTTGCAGAGAACAATAACCTATTATGACGTCAGAGTTTCCGAGATACCCCACATGCGGCTCTTGTTACAGAACAAAACCTATTATGACGTCCCGATACCTCAGATACAGCTCTTGTAGAGAACAAAAACTTATTATGACGTCACTGTTCCCGAGATACCTCACATGCGGCTCTTGTAGAGAACAATAACCTATTATGACGTCACAGTTCCCGAGATACCACACATTGGACTCTTAGAGAACAATAACATATTATGACGTCACAGTTCCCGATACATCTCACCACATGCAGCTCTTGTAGAGAACAATAACCTATCATGACGTCACTGTTCCCGAGATACTTCACATGCAGCTCTTGTAGAGAACAGTTACCTATTATGACGTCACAAATTCCACCGTGTCTCACACGTGGCTAATTGGGAGCAATAAACCGTGTTTTTTTAAACCGTGTGACGTCAGACCTCACGACATGACGATTTCATTCTGTCGTCAGAAACATGAACACATTGAAACGACTGGGAAATATATATCTGTATATATCTCAAAAGCGCGAATGCATATTTATATATATTTATTTATAACAAACGTTTTCTAGGAACATTAGATGATCTATGAAATCTTTTAGACGTAGAAGTATAATATACTAGTGACATTTTATAAAGTATGCAATATTACTCTTATCTTTAACAGGTAGCACATAGTGTAACTATTATGTACATCCTCTTTTAGGAAGAATATACATCTAATTCAATAAACGGAAATGGTCGTTGAAGCAGTAAAAACAATGGGATTTTTTGTTACTCCTTGCTGATCACCAAACAGTAGGACCTTACGCTGGGACGACGAGAGAGCAATGCACTTGATTACAGAACCCAATGCCAGCTTTCACGTGCTTTTCCGGGAAGTCAAATGGCTTCACCTGTTTTCTTCAGAATTAGGACGTGAAACTGCTACGTTTAACGGTCTTGCGAGAACGTGAGCGCGGCTGGCGATTTTGCCATTATTTTGTTTATCATGATTGCAGTTGGATTTGAATTTGCTGCTATCAATGTTAAAATGCAAAGGTGAATTTCAAACTGTAATAGCTCTCGATGACGAAAGACCAATTCCCAAAGGAGCCTTTTTGATATATGTATATGCAAAAATACTGCGAAAGTGTTCTAGGCAACTTTAATGATGCAATTGTATTAAAAACGATTACTGTTCGTGCATGCCTCTGTAGACGATTTGTCTAAAATGATGCCATTCTTATTTTCATTTACATATAGTCTCGAATTCCCAAACTCCAAAAACTATTTACACAAAAAGAACTACAAGCCCCTCAAAAGTGACTTATGGTAAGTAATACGTCTCATGCCACGTTTCCTTATATACCGGTATGGTGCTTCGCTGGCTCGCTCGCGCGGCGCTAAGCTCCGCGATAAAAAAGAAATGTTTTGTTGGCAGACCAGAAACACATAAGGGAGTTATATGCTTCTGGGCAGTCCTAATAAAGTGACTAAGTGATTTCCAAGCACACGGAAATGCCCTGTCTTCATAATTTACCATATTATTCTGACAAGAGCGTTCAGAATTTCAAGAGTTCAATAATTATGTTTACCAGTCTTTTATTTCCCGTGGGTGACTTACTGATTCATTGTGCAGAAGAAGGTTGAATGTTCCTGAATGTGAGATTTATCCTGGCTTCACGGTCATGATACTCCTTGGGTACCCTGTGCTGCAAAATGACCAGGAGACAATCATACGATATGGCCATTTAGTACATATATTCACTTCACTACCGTAACACCCAGGGGGAACTGGAAGGGTGACCCCAACATTAAAAAGTCGGGGGTACTTGACAGGACAAATGAAATTCACCCCTAAGAGGTAGCGATATGGGCGAGGCTCTTAATTTTTTTTACTCCTAACAGGTAACAAAGTGAAAGTAAGCTACCACATAAGCAATTCAAACCTCGGATAAAATAAACAAGAATTTTGGGTTTTCACGCAACTTCAGACGGCAACCATTGCAGACCTTTGGGACCTTCCAAACAGATTTTAACTCCAAACAAAAAGATAGGTCGAGGAAAATTTGGTTTTAAAGCCTACCTAATCCTTTTAAAATAGTCATATTAAAATAGCTTAAAGAAACCTCTTAAAAATAGCTTAAAGAAACCTCTCAAAGCCTGGTGAAATCACCGAGCTGTTCATTTGTTTGATTGACGGAAGCCAAATGGTGGTTAAGTAGTTGGCATACAGCTAGCAGAATTATTAAAATTGCAGTAAAATAAATGTTCTGATTGTCATAAAAATGCTGGGTAGTGGGGTGTCATGTGGCAGTGCTGTCAGAATGTTTCTAAGCAGGCGGTTATTAAAAACGTAGCCCATCCTGTTTTGCTAATTTCAGTGGCTCAATTATGCTTTTGTCTTCGATCCAATGAAAAGTAGCCGGCAGTGATAACGTAAAATAGCGTTAACTAGCCGGTGGTCACCAGCTTCTGACAGCACTGTTGCGATGGGTGATATGTACCTGCCAGTCTTGCTGCACGGCACCTTTCATGATTAATAAGCTGCCGCTTTCCAAAGGAATTCTAATGTGCTGCATCAATGTATAGTCATCCCCCTGAAATGGAAACAATGTAATGTAGAGAAACACTTGGGGTTTATTACTTGTAGTGAGTATTCCAGGCTTGCCTTTCCTCTACAAATCTGAATTATTTCTGTCACCTCGCCCCCATTACCCATGATGCAACTCAGAGCCTGAACTTGTCTTGCAAACTAAAAACAAATTCCCATAGTGTTTTACCAATGTGTACATGGGAAATCACTAAAAAGGGAATTCTTTCGCCATGAGATGCATGCAGACATGCAGACAGGAGGGAAGCAAGACTATTCTTGGTGTTCACCTCGGGAGACATTTGATTTTTAGCGCGTTTTTTCAGACAAGCAAATAATATGAAGGATAATATATTTTCAATAGTTTTGCCAAGTTTAAGACTGGTATCTTTGCAAGGGATAACGCATGTGCAAACTGTTTATATTTTATTTTTACGTTCGGAAGGACTCCAGCATTGCGGCCAAATTACCAAATTACCAATGTGCCAATAGTATATATAACAGGACTCCATGCTGTCCAATTAAGAAAAAAGTGGATGATTCAGATGAACTCTAAACTTGGACGAGGCCGCAGTCCTGTTATTTATTAATTATATAGTGGATGATAAAATGCCGAAATTGTCCAATTTCAGCGCGCGCTATCCAATTTAAAATAATTGGACAGTTGACAACAATGGATTTCGGCACTGGCTATATAGATAGCCCACAAATGAGCTGTCCAAAATGTGATGTATTTGCAAAATATATTCACTTATTGCATGGAGCATGGTGGCTTCTATTGGGGAACTGTTACTGGACTGAAAAGCAAACTTTCTAGAGTCCATAGCTTCAAAGTTAGAATTTTGATGACGTCATGTGAACACCAAGAATAGGCCAGTTTTATACAACAACACTAGTAAAACGCGTGCTCTGATTGGCTGACAGGCCGTGTGTTATTAGAGTACACACGCACGATTGACGTCATAGCGCACGCATGCAGGCAAAACCGAGTTTAAAATGCGCGCACTGTTTCAGCTCATTCATCTTTAGAAAAATCGCTTTTGTTGTTTTATAAAACAAATAGATCTCGTATTTTTGTGCGTATGTACTGTAATAGATACACAGAAGACGTCACAGAATGTCATGAACAACAGTCTCGTTGACGTTGCGTACTTTTTTGTTCATGACATTCTGTGACGTCATCTGTGTATCTATTACAGTACACACGCACGCGAAACGAGATTTATTTGTTAAACAGTACATGAGCCATAAAAAGTGCCATAATAAGCAGTTCCCTTCCATGTGTGACGGTGGCAAGCACAGGGTTTGAATTGCGCCCGATCGATACAGGCGTAAATACGCCTAAAAATTTTCGTTATACGCCTAACTTTTTAGAAATAGGCGTGAAATAACGACTGTGTTTTCAGTTTCTACAGTGTTCTCCTAGTGGATTTATGCCTAGATTTTTGATAAATTACACCTATAATGTTGGTCTATGCGTAAAATTAAATTATGATTATTTCACATTTTCTAGCCCTGATGCACGTTTCTATAGCAACTGAATACAAACCTTTGCTGGTGGATTTTTTCTTAGTTCAAATGTGCGAGTGTCACCGAATGAGACTGAGGCAATTGTTGGCTTCTCACCAAGAGACTCTTCATCGTCTGCATGCCAGTCCTACATACGGAAAACATAGGTACATAGAGCGTACAGGAAGCTGCTTGCATGTTAGCTATTTAACAATTATTGGATGAGGTTGAGCATGATAGTGAGATTTGTCATCGCCAAGTTTGTGCTAGCTGCCGAAGCGAAGCTGAGGTGCTGATAAATCTCATTATTATTCAGCCATACCACTATCTCGATTCTGATTGGCTAAGGGTACACAGCGAAAGCATGTTGGTGTGCAGTTCGTGATAGCCTGTAGTTGCTGCTTAGATATCATGAGCAATGATCTTGCAAAATCATAACAGATTCAATGAAAATATTGGCAAAAATGGCTTTTGATTCTGAAATTAGTTTAATCCAATATATAATAATAAATATTAGTATATACCAACTAATGGTCTATTACAAATCCTGCATTCTGATTGGCTGAGCTACTAATGGTCTATTAGTGATAGACCGTGCCTGGCAAAACCACCACCTTTCTTTGCAAGAAAACTTTATTTTTTCAACATAAAATAATGGCATTCATTGCCAAAAACCGACCAACTAGTTGGTTTATACTAAAACAATTAGACCTCTCGTCCTCATGTGCTATGATATCAATAGACCATTCGGCCTTCGGCCTCATGGTCTATTCATCATAGCACATTCGGCCTTGAGGTCTAATTGTTAAATAGTACATTCGGATAATTAAAAAGTACATTCGGATAATTAAATGCCACAAAATACATACTTGTTAGTCAAACAATTTTAAAACCTCACCACAAAACATGAGGCTGAGTGTCATGATTGACTCTTGATCTTGCGAAATGATAAAAATGGCGCACAAACCTATTGGCTTGCATTATGATGTCATTAGAGTGCATCAATCCTAATGTCTGCAGTATGATGTCACACACTGTGTGCATAAACAAAATTTTGGTATGTACTGTTAGCCAATCAGAATCAGATAATGGCATGGCTGAATAATAATATTATATGTCTGTAATGTAATATAACAGGGTTTGTATGCTTTCTGAATGACAAAAATCCAGGATTTTCCAGGAAGTCGTTAGTTATTTTTAGGAGTTTTATTGGGTAGAAATTCCCCCAAAAAACATGATAAGTCTGGAGGATGTCATAATTTGCAGCCCAAAATCAGATTTTGCAAAACTGACTGATTCAACCACATTTGAGTTGAAACACTTTTCCAGGAGTTTTCCAGGATTTCTTTAAAATTCCAGGACTTTCCAGGAAGGAAATGGAAATCCAGGATAATTCAAGATTTCCAGGACGGGTACGAACCCTGATATAAGACACCCAAGAGGCAGATACCAGCACCTCACTCCATCTCCTCACCACCGTCATCATCACTGTCATTGCTGTTGTTATTTACATTCTAGGTAGTGGTACTACCAATCATCCAACAACAAAAAACATCACATACCACACTGTCTTTGCCGTGTCTGTAAAGGTTAGCGAGCATGGAGTTGAAGGAGTTTCCTGTCTCTTTGCTATCTTCTCTCTCAGAATATTCAGCAGTGGTGACCACTATTATTCAAAATAAAAGAAATAAAAAGAGGTAATGAAATTTTATTGTCACCTTCTGGCATAGTTTTGCCACTAACAGGCCTTGAAATTGTGTACATTCCAGAAATGCTCCATATATACCTGTACCCCCATGGAATTTTCAGTGAAAAATATAGCCTGCTTGCAGGCGGTACTGGGTGTTTTTATCGCGGAAAACCCGGTCCGTTCGATGATCGGGCGCCATCTTGGAATTTTGAGGCGCGCGGTCCCGGGGGCGAGCGCAAAAATCGGGCGAAGGGGAGGGGGGAGGAGAGAAAAACCGCCTGCCCGAAAACTAGGTGATTCTCACATCCGCCCCAACCCAGCATGACTTCCAACAACAGTCACACATTCTTCACGGGCCAATCAGAATCGCAAAAATGCTTCAAGCTGTCATGTCGATCAAGTGGTTCGATCATGAAAACAAACCCACTCGAAACTTGGATCAGTTCTAATCGGGAATTTGAGTTCGCCGAAGGGACGCAAATTCAATAGTTTGGCTTAGCGATGCCGGCCTTCGAGATATCGGTGTTTCATCGAGTTTTACTAGTTGTTTGTTCCGGAAAAAACAACATACCTCTTGGGAAAACTTATTTATTCGCGATCGCCATTACAATCACTCTAAATACTTGAAGGCAAAAGCAAAACTGCAATCCAGCTGTGTAAGTTGGGTTTGGAGTTTTAGCTGATCAGGCCGAATTTAAGTCATATAGCACACCGTAGCTTACGGGAGGTTTTATAAGCTCCAATAAACTCAGCAAAAGCGTAGAACTAGATAAAAGAATCAGAGTTTCAATCTGCGCAAGCTAGCGGTGGAGAAGTCAAACAGCAATTCCTTCGCCGATGAGTGAGTCTCATAGATAAACTCGGATGGAGTTCTTAGGATCTCAAATAGTTTGTCGCTCTTCAACTCTGTAGCAGTACATATTTTCTCCGAGTCTAATTTCTTCGGGTGAGATAACGATGACAGAAATTGGGCTACAGTTCACGAGCAGACTTATACCTGGGAGCAAATGGTTTCCTCCGCTCTTAGGCCGACGAGCGAGCGAGGTTTTTCTCCCTCGCTCGCCGTCTCTCTTAGAGAGAAGGAAACCACAATAGCTCGTAGTAGAGCAGACATTCCCGAAGCCCATCTGCATTGGCAAAACCACCAATCGCCCCTCGAATAGCTCGCACAAAGCCACGCTGTAAAGCGATCGTTTTCTTTTATTTTGGATTTCCGGACGGAAAGCCAACATTTGACTTCTAATGAAATGTACGTGACAAAATTAAAGAGTGACTGGTCTGTGTCATAACGTCCTATTGTTCTCTGACAGGCGCTCGACCAATCACTGATCCCGTCCGCCAGTGGACGGGATTCAAACTTTGTCCTCAGAATCACCTAGTTTTCGGGCAGGCGGTTTTTCTCTCCTTTCCTCCTCCCCCCTCCCCTTCGCCCGATTTTTGCGCGGACCGCGCGCCTCAAAATTCCAAGATGGCGCCCGATCATCGAACGGACCGGGTTTTCCGCGATAAAAACACCAGTACCGCCTGCAAGCAGGCTATGAAAAATACAATGATTATATTCCCTGCAGCTTTTATCATTTTCCAATTCCATTTGTATTTTCCATTCACATTTGTAATTTCCAATTTTCTCAAACCCCTTATCATTATTTTCTCTTCCCTGACAGCTTTTTATCATTAATTGACAATTTTTTTTTTCCTATCTCTGACCTAGGTCACAGTAACCATTTTCGCGTGCTTGTTTTCATTGAAAAAATCAATTTTTTAAGTTGGAAAAAAATAAATAAGTTATTTACCAGCTTTAGGGTGGTCCGTATAGGGAAAAACTGTGACCTCGGCCTGGAAAATGTTCCAACATTTTCCAGCCCTTGGTCACAGTTTTTCCCTATACGGACCACCCTAAAGCTGGTAAATAACTTATTTATTTTTTTCCAACTTAAAAATATATATATATATATATTTCAAATAACATTAGATTAGTAGAAGCTAGACAACAATAACTATGTAATTTTCATATTAATATTATTTCTATGTCTGCCTGACAATTTATTGAAATGTGCTGATGTTTTTTACCTGGAATGGCTTGAGAGTTAGTCCAGAATAGGTATAAGGGAAATCCCAAACCAAGCGGTCAGACGAGGCTGGTTGTGAAATTCTCCTGAGACAGGTAAAACCAATACAAGTTCAGTAACCTCACAAAGGAATTTAATTTATTAAATTAGCTATGGCCTTGCATATTTCAATACCTTTTATTTTGATTTGTTTTTCCTGCCATGGTATTTCTGCAAGAAGCTGTTCAAACATCCATTCCTTCTCATCTGTGGTCAGGAAGCCAGGATACAATTCCAGATGAGAGTCTCCAGACGGTTCAGTAGAAATTTGATGTTTTCCACCTGCCACCAGAACCTGGAAATTCATTGGACATTTAATCCTGAACACAATATTGATTCTGTTCTAAAACCATTCCCATGGCTTGAATGAAAATGAGTTTTTCATTAGTCTAGCAGGCAAATGACAACTTTAACTTTAGCTTTAATTTAGATAATTGCCACTAGCAAGCTTATCCGGCAATGGGTGGTTGACGACAATGTGCTAGTGTGTGATGACAAAAAAATAAATAAATAAGCTAATAAATAAATAAATAAAAATTTAAACTACAAGAATCATCTTGTGATGGAGGTAGTTAAACTGGAAGAAGATCGAAATAATAGATTGTGTGCACAACAACAGAAAACATAAAACAAAATGAAAAATAAGGCAAAATGGAGCAACTGTTAAATGACCCTCCACACAGTAGGCATGCTATAGAAAGTGCCAGAACAGTCTGCAGTCAATTTCATGAATATTGAAAAACAGGGTGAAGCACTATTAACTAAGTGTCCTCATTCCCTGGCCCATTTTCATTCAAGTATTAAAACAAGGATTCTTTCATTTATTATATACTGTGACCAGATACCATGTGATAACACCAGTGAATAAAAATCGTATCATTTGAATGATATCATTCACGGCACGAATAAAATGCAATTTTTCTTTATTTTATTTGCTATTTTGTGAGACTCAGAGTATATAATAAACAAATTATAACATGGCAAGAGCTTGATATCGTATTATTCACTCGTTTCCGTGTCACCACTCACTCGCTCGAAGAATCACTCGTTCGCACTATGTCACGAAAACGTGTGAATAAAAACGATATCAAGTTCTTACCATGTAATAATCTCTATGTATTCTATGTGACTGTGGACTGCAGTGACAGCGTTTGGGATATATGAAGTGAGCAGACGAGTATTCGACAATCTAGCTATCACACATCTAGCTATCACATCTAGCTATCACACAATCTAGCTATCTCTGAATTAGGATCACCCTCTTTTGAAAATGGAAGTCACACTAGGCCTTAAATTATATGCATCTTGAACCAGAGCTAAGGAATTGCATTCTCAGGGCTCATTCACTTGAAAACTGTTCCGCCGTCCCTGATTTTGAATTGGTAACGATCTGATCAAGTATGATGCTGGCAAAGTTGCACGGACTACTCAAGACAAGTGTTATACCTTGACAGGCGGCGGGTGTTGTACAGTTCTCACAACATCTTGCTCAACACAAACTTGCTGGTTGCTTCTCCGCTTGTTTGTCGAGGTTGTTGTGTTTGTTGTTTATTTGCCCCAGAAGTGAATTTCGCTTGTTGTCCAGCCCAAGAACCTTGCACCCGTTTTCTTCTTCGCTTGTCCATATAGGAGAATACTCAAGATTGTGTCAAGAAAACACCATTTCAATAGATTTTCAGATCAAAACATTGACAGAAAAGGCTTCACCCGTCCGCCATCTTGGTCGTGAGTACAGCTCATGCGCAAAATTGATACGTGATTTGGGCTCCCTGTGGTTGCTTGGTCCACTCCCCCGCGGACAACACGTGCAAAAATGGCGGCTGGCGAGGCTGGCTGGCTGCAGTGCGGATGGACGATAAACTAAAATGTTGCGGTGAAATTGCCAGAAAATACTCACGTGCAGCCATTATAATGCGGATAACATGCCCTTATGGACATATACTATGGCTTTGATTGGTAAAGGGCTATGCCGTCAAGTCTGGGCGAGAACTTTTCAGCTGACTCCGCTACGATCCCAGTGGTTTGGTACTTCAAAGGTTTCACTTCGGAAAATTTATTTCCACCTCAAGTAGCGAATAACTTCACTGGATTTTCTCATGCAGCTTGCCGTCGCGGCGAGTACTCCCGTACATCTCGTTGCCATACCGGCTTTCTCCATGTGGCGTATTGCCACACGGGAATTCTGAATTTTGGGACGACTGATAGCCTGGGGAAACTCAAGCAAAAACAAGATTTGCTGGTAACAGGAGAGAGTAGCCACGAGGATGGAGATTACAACAGTGATTGCAATACAGAACCGCCTGTTCTACATTCTGTTAAACAGGTAGATATTGTGGATAAAGTGGGTGATATTGGAAATCCCCTTGTTGATATAGAAAATCAAACTTCTGTTCATTCCTCAACTGAACATGACAAGAGAAATAGCTTATCAGAGTATACCAATGTTGATTTGGGCCCATCAGATATCTTTGAGGATAAAGACAGTGATTTAAGCCCCATAGTGTCATCCTCATCTGATAATATAAGCCAAGCAGAGTCACTGGCAACAGATAATTTGTATGGTTCAGGTACTGCAGATAATGTATGTCAAATATCGGCCACCAGTATTGGACCCAGCCTAGTGGATAATACAACCAATACTGGAGAAAGCCCATCAATATACAACGGTCCAACAAACCATTTGCCAGGGAATAATGTCAATGACTTGGTTCCAAATGACTATCCAGAGGTTCCTCTAGACAGAAAATTCATACTTTCCTCCAATTGGAGAGGCAACAACCTTTTTAAACCTGGTATTAAATTTAAAGGCAACGTTTTTGTGGTAAAGCAATTTGAAGACGAACAGCTTTACACAGATGTTTTGGCTGAGTTTGCTAATTGTGAGGTTCTAGGCTTTGACTCAGAGCATTGTTCTAGCCAAGGAATGGTGTGTGTCATTCAACTTGCCAGTAATGACAAGGCAATGTTATGGCAGTGTTATAACTTCAACAGGAGCCTTCCTCCTGGCCTCACATCGCTTTTGACGGGGTGTGTTTTTAAGGTAAGACCATCAGTAACAGCAAGAAGAAAGCGAGAGGGAGTGCTATTGTCTGATTAAAGAAAAATCATGGTATTGTTTAAATAAATTGACACAATACTTGACAGAGCATAGACAAGGAGGATGTTTAGAAAATAAAAAAGGTGTGTAAGAGGGTAATATATGCTTCATGCAAAGGTCTGGCTGGTTCCCATAGCAACTGCAAAAAATAAGTGATGTTTATAAAGAGGAGGGAATTAATCAAACCATATCTTTTATGCATTCATGAGACTAACTAAGGTAAAAAAAATTAATTTGACAAATAAGCCCCCCTTGCAAAAGTTATAACAGTTATTAAGTGTGCTCAGTGTATTAATTACCACAATTTTTTTTCTGAACAAATGTATACATGTATACCCCAATAAAATTTTCTATTCCACACTAATTTATCAAATTGCTAATTTTAAGCCCATTCTGTCAAAAATGGGGAAAATTGGGTTGCTGAAATTCTGTTTGTAAAGTAATCATTTTAACACCATTCCTTTTGGATAAACAAAACAGATGCTGCCCTAGTTTCCCATTATATACACTTTTAAAGTGCATATCACCGTTAGTATGAAACCTCTTGGATTTTGTGGCTACCTGAGTGCACCTGCACATGTTGTTGGTTTTGTGCGTTTATTGTTTTTCAATCCAGAGTTATTTTATCACAACGTTTTATGCTAATTAGGTAAGTGATGATGTCGAAACAGGCTCATTATAAATGCACACGCCATATCTTCGCAACAAAATATCGTACAAGCAAACTTTTGACATAAATCAGACAAGCTCCTTGACTGGGCTTTTATATTATTTGCCAAAATTTGTTAATTATCAAAAACAGCTACATAGCTATTATCAAGCCCGAAAGATTTAGCCTAACCTGACATCATCAAATTTGCATAAAATTAAAAATGGCTGTATCTCTTGAACGGTTTATGATACTAAAACAAAAGAAACGGCATTCTTATTTACTCAACCCCTACTTCTTGCCATTTTATTTTCATTTTAAGGGTGATATGCACTTAACAACACTGTGACTGGATTAATAAAAAAATGATTTTCCCACACAGACTGGCCATGCTTGCCTTCAAGATGCTTTCATGATTTCAACCAGTTCAGAGTTCATTCCAAGCATTTGATTGACACCTGTCACTGGGCTAGAGACCTCCATTGCTTGCCACGATCATTGCAAGCAATGTGTGCAATATTTCTTGATGAGCACCTATCAAAACGCCATCAGCAGTCGAATTGGAAGAAGGAGTCCCTTACTCCAGGGCAGATTAGTTATGCTGCAACAGATGCCTGGATTTCTCTGAGAGTTAACCAGGAAATGAAAATGTAAGTGCTGGATTAATGCAAGGTCCAAAAAACGTGATTTGAAATTGTGGTCGCTAACGGAGCTGGTCGCATTGATAAGGTGGTCGCTTACGAGAGCTTGAAATACAGAGTTTATGTGACATTTCAAACGGGGTTTCGGGAAAATGGTCGTTATGGGAGCTGGTCGCTTACGAGAGCGGTCGCACAGAGAGCTTCGACTGTAATTTGATTAAATATTGGGGTATTCACTAGAAGCCTTTCTGGCCTCGTTTTGGTGTATTTTGAGAACTTCAGATGCTTATATCTCATCCAAGGTTTCAACTCAACTCCACAAATGTTTTGTAAGTCATCAGGCGCTATAAATTGTAATAATTTTCTTGTAAAAATTTCAAATACTTTAAAGTTTCAATGGCTCATGTTAATGAGCGGCGGCCATTGTGAAAGTCGTGTATACACTTCCGGGAGACAATCATTGCACCGGGAGACAATCCCCTGGTCCACCTTAAACAGGGGTAGGAGGGATAGACGACGGGACCTCACGGGTGCAAGCTTTGCACAACTTTTGAACTCTGCTATGAATTATTCAGTACCAAAACCTTAGATTCATGAGACTGCAAAGAGAGAATTTAGCTAACCATAAACATTTTGATAAAAAGCCATCGACAAACTTGTATATTGATTGCGCTATGCAAAGCAGAAGTAAGAGCGGTTTATTAAAGTCTCGGTCAGGGAAAACGACATGCTCGCGGGAAAAAATCTCGTCGCGTCGTAATTTATGCTATGATAATCAGTTATATATCGTTTTAAAGCTAAAAGATTGTTCTATCTAATGAAGTTGTTCATTTTAGCATGGTTTGATTTTTTCTTTTATCTTAACGACCCCGAACTAAAAACTACCTTGTTTACTTGAGAAGCTCCAGACCATTAGCCATTTGTTGCACACTTTCACACTTTGTCGGATTTTAATCTTGGAGAAATGACCTGCAAAACCATGTGAGCGATTTTTGATATTTTGCATATTTACGAAAATATTAGGTCGCAAAGTTGAAATTCGCATTTTTTCAATTTGCTGCCGCAAAATTTATCATAAAATTTTTTTCAAGTAAAAAATAAAAATTTCCTCACACGGTTTTTTAGGTGTTGTCATCTTCTAACGACACAGAAAATTTGACGCCGATATCTTAAATTGTGTGAGGTAAGGAGCTAGAAAAGTGCGTGTAAAGTTAATTAAAATACAGAAAATGAGTGGCGGGCAATACAAAAGAATGGGCTATTGAAGCCTAGGAAAACAGTTCACGCGTCATTTGAGGTTATAGAAATATACTTTAGGATTCTATTAACTGAGTTCCAGGAAAAAAAATCGTATTATGGATTTTTAATTTTTTACCCTGACTGAGACCTTAGTGTGAAACTATGATTGTATGAAACTATCAAACATTTCTTCCTGGGACAGCACGTCTGATTACTGTTTTATAAAATCCCGCGTCATTTTTCGGGAAAGAACTAATTGTGCGAGAATGTTTGGGTTATGCCGATTGTGCGTTTCCACAACCCCCCAACCTACCAGAAACCCTGAAGTAGAAGATAGCTGTGAAATACCCCCTCCCAAAATTGCCCATTCGACCTTGAGGTCTAATTGTTTAATATAATTTTATTAGACATGCAGAGCGTCTTGGTGTTCAACTAACGCCAGCCTTCCGTTCCTTACACCAATACGCAATGGAGGTTAAAAACAGCAGGAGACTCAAACGCCTTCGTTACAAACAGCGACAAAAGGAACTCAAGAAGAGACTGAAAATGGAGCAGGGAACAGTCACGAAAGCTGAGGAGACAAGTGCTCAGCCAAGTGCTCTGTACAACAGAAAGGAACTCTCTGATGACGCGGCGCAGAAACAGAGTGCTGGGAGTCGAAAAAGAAGTAGAAAATTCAATGCAAAGTTTCATGTGTTAGAGTAGGGAATAGCAAAGACGTCAAGTCTTTGGAGCCATGCCATCTCCGGCCATGCTTCTTTAATAAAGTGTGGGAGATCCTAGATTACTGACTCAATGAGAAAATAGTGGCAACCAAACTTAGGAACGACAATTTGACTCTTTCTTTTTTGGGGGGGGGTGGGGGGATTGGGGGGAGGGGGGGGTCCAATGTTGTATTGTGATAATTTTTTCTCACAAATGTTATCATTTCACACAAACACAAAGATATTTAGTTGGCTCAAATCCTCACCCTTCCCCCCCCCCCCAAAAAAAAGGTGACAAATGGTCGGCACCTTTATTTTCACCTATTAAATTCATTAAGAAGTAAGGAGCTTCTGGGGACAAACCACTTCAAGAACTCAGTAGATGCTCAACAATTTTCTAATCACTTGAAAGCAATGATGAAGATTTGAGTCATTTTACGACCTTGATTTAAAAAAAAAACATTTCAAGAATGCTGAACAAGTTAAATTCATTGAGAATAATTCGACGTTTTCCAAAGTAACGTTTTTTAGTGAGTTAGAGAAGGTTAAACCACTCCTGGTGAAACTATATGCATTGAACATCGCTGAGACTCCGTTTACCGGTTTACAGACCGGGCGATTTTTTTATTTACGCCCACTTTATGGCACTTAGAATTGTTAAGGCAAGTTATTGAGAAAAAAAGGAAAAAGTATTCATGGTGGTGCTAACCCTCAACCCTGTGCAAATTACCTATTCATAACCCAACATCTTACACATGAGCTACGAGAGAGTTCGCAGGTCAACATCCCTTAATTCACTCATAGAACGAGAATATGTGAATCATAATGAATATTTATACTAGCTAGCTGTCATCTTGGAAGTGGGCGTAAAAATAAATTCGCCCGGACCGGTACAATTCGTGCACGTTTTGCAACATGTTCACAGGGGACCGTGCCAGTAACAAGAATATTTCAAGTTTGAGATTAGCATTCCGCGCATTGTTATGGTTAGCACCCACGGGCCGGTTCCTAGAACATCAGATAAGAGTTATCGGCAGATAAACGCTTATCCAACGGACAAATCCTATACAACAGATAACTTCCGTGGATAACTTGATCCAACCTTTCAGGAACCGGCCCGGTCAAAAAAATATGTACACAAAAAATATGTGTCGAAACCAGCACGGTACTGGTGTTCACACATACTTTATTTTGACACGGTTGAAACTTCACTCGGTACATACATAGGTACATAAATATACACTACATAGACTGTTTTTCATGTTTGCCGTGTGTGGATCTGATTAACAGGGAAAGTGGTTTTTCACTGCCTTCTTGAAAGTCTTCTTGAAAGACGGGTCCGACACGAGCCTGGAACCCTACCGGTCCGAAGTTGGACCTGGATTTTGCTGGTCCCAGAAAAGCATGCCTATAGACCTGCCAAAATCGGTCCGATACCGCAGGTCCCGTGTGAACGCGCGACGGTACCGTATACCAGAATTGTACCGGTCCAGTTTTGTACCGGTCTCGCTGTAAATGGGGTCTGAATGTGCATTGAAAAATATTTACCAAGTTTCCGCGTCGGGTTGTCAAATCTTTTCCTTTTTCATGAAGGAGCAATGTCCAATGGACATGTTTATTGGTTTGGCCCTTAGCCGAATGATTGTTTTGGGCATTGCGCAAGCAAGGTATTGCAAGTGTTCCCATAACCTCAGTTACAAGTGCCCTAGCAACCTTTAGAAGCAGGCAAATAACGCAAAGTAAGGGGCAGATTTGGCGTTACCATCGAGCTCTGATAGGTATTATTCATTTATCGACCCACTGCATGAAACATTCAGTAAAGAAACCTAGAATTACTAGGTTTCTTTACTGAAAGAAAATGTCAGCATTGACATGTCAACATGATTTTCATTTTGCAGACACACGACAGGAAACCAATTCATGGTATTTTACTTGTTCTTTGACTTCAGTTGTGACAAGTATTTTGTTTAAATATGCTTATGACGTTATTAAAATCATATGATGTTTCAACATGTTTTGCTTCCTATTTCCTTGAGTTTTAGATCAACTGTCCATTATATCGTGGATAATCAGGACAGTGACCTCGTATTGTGTAACAGGACAGTTGATTGGATAACGAAGTTGTGGTGCAGGCCCGTAGCAAGGTAAAGAATATTGGAATAAAAATAATAATAAAAAAATAAGAGTGAACCGAGTTACGTTTGAGTAGACTTTGATACTGAGTTGACACGTTTTGGCATGTCCTTGCGCTGAAATTGCCAAATTAGACAAGTCCTATAGAACAATAATTGAGCTATGATCAGCCTTTTATGCACAGTTGAATGGATAGAACGTCTCCACACCCACTCAGTCACCGTTGAATTTTCGTTCAGTTCAAAATTTTCAAGAGAGAAAAAATATAAATATATCATTAGTATATGGCAACCAAATAAGTGAATAGTCATTTTCGCGCGCTCTGATTGGTTCCTCAACTAGTAGATATCCAGCACTTTTACTGTTTTGAGAAAACTTTCAAAATCGCGGCTCGTTTGGCGCGCGATATTGCGTTTGAACATTTTAATCACCGTATTTTATTCTACTGATTTGGTATACACCTATTTCAATTAAGGTATGAGTATACCTTTGAAGGGTGTCGCGGGAAAAAAATTCGTATCGCGTCACAATTTACACCACAAACGTCGTTCATATATCATTTTAAAGCTGAAAGGTTGGGCTATCTGATGAATAACTTTGTTTTCATTATATTGTACATTAACATATATTTGTTTAGCTCTAAAGAAAAAAGTACCGACTTTCTTGAAAAAGTTCCAGCTTCTTCCAATTAAATTGCACAGCTCCAAATTTAAGCAAAATCTATTCTTTAGAAGGTTATCTAAAAAAGGGTGTGCGGGATTTTTGATTTTCCTTTCAAAACATATTTTATGCTAATTTTTGTGTTAGCATTGCCAAAAATATCGATTTTCAACCTGTTTTACGTGATATTTCCGCAAATATGTATCTGTAAAATATCAATAATCCCGCACACCTTTTTTCAGATCGCCCTCTAAGGAATACATTTTGCGGAAATCTGGAGCTTTTAACATTAACTGGAAGTGGCAGGAGCTTTTAAAAGCAAAAATTGGTACTTTTCCTTTGAAGCACAAAACGACGAAAACGATCCATCAAAGTAACGTTGCATATAATATACCACTTAGTAAGAAAGGCCGTTCCACAAGCTTTAAAATGATATATAAATGGCCCTTGTAGTGTAAATAATGACGCGACAGTGATTTTTTTCGCGAAAATTTGACATCCCTCGCGCAAAGGTATACTCATACCTTAACGTTGCTCTGCAAAACGTAAAACCATGAACCATGCTTCATAATAAAGACGCTATTTCTCGTATTTTCCTCGAGTTTGGCAAACAAAACTAAACTAAACCCACCCAATGGCACTTTGTTTACTACTTTGAGACACAATTTGGCGCGTGAACCGCTTCGTTTTAGGCAGGAATTACCATTTCGACTTATAAAGCATGGTTCATGTTTTACGTTTTGCAGAGCAACGTTAATTGCAACAGGTGTATACTAAAACAACTAGACTTTTTCCAGAGCCTAACCCAAAGCCTAACCCAAAGCCTAACCCAAAACCTAACCCACTTTTTCCAGAGCCTAACCCAAAGCCTAACCCAAAACCTAACCCCCCACGTACGTTCCACGTACTATATAGGGAGAACGCTAATGTATCTGGCGCAACACAAGGGGCGGTGTTGTTGTTGAGCAAATTGATCTTTCGCAGACCGTTGTGCAATAGTAATTCTTAGATTAGTAGGTGCGTTTCATTTCGCCGTGAGAAGCCTGGGGACACGAAAGCGAGGCTAATTGCATGAATTTCGCTCGCAGAATCTTGGCATACGCGAATAGGTTGCGTTTCTCATTCGTCGAAACACAATTTCTATTGTTGTTGAGCAAAGTGACTTCTCAGACCGTTGTGCAATAGTAATATATTATCAGGTAGCTACTACTGATCCCTCGTGTACTGAGCGCTTTGCTGTCGCAATAGCACGTCGCCAACGCAAGCTATAGGGCCCTAGGACTACTTGTCTCGTCGCCTCGGTAAGGTACTCTGGACAAGGTAGTCTTGTAGAAACTATTTCACGGTCTGAGAAAGACCACACGGAAAATAAATCAAACACATTATTATATCATAAAAACTATTTTATTACTTTTTCTGATGCCAGGAACTAAAGACAATAATACAAAGATCTTCAAAACAAAACAATTTATTTTTACCTGCCTACTTTCCATAAATTCAAGACCGTCAAGTGTCTTATTACTGTAACTAAATGCGTCCGTCATAGCGGCAAGACCCGAGTGCTACATTACAATAGGGTAGCTAGACATTCTTTTTTTCGGAAACGCGTTTTGTTAGACCGCCCTGTTCGCAAACCGTTTTGTTGGCGGGAACGAGCATCCATTTACATCGAGAAACTTGTTGGACACATTTTTCCAATGAACTCAGTAAATCGGGAATCAAATTCGACATGCCGTGTGCTATTTTCTTTTTTCCTCACGTAACTCCACAAACTATATAAAATGCAGAAAGTTGCAACTGACTGAGCATAGTGACACCGAAAATTTCCTGTCGAGCATGGTTTAATGGCTAGCTACGTCTCTGCAATGCAACCAAACAGGTCTCAAACAAGTTTGACTAGTTTTCTATCATCTACTGCATCCCTTTGCCTGCTTTTACTTACAGGCCCAGTCACGTTGGTACACATTGTACCACAGGAAGCACACACAGTCTAGGGCGCAAATGCCAAGTCCGCTGGTGTTTGTAACAATTTGTAGTTCTTGCAGTTCTGTATAAATCAAAGAGTCACCGTCTCCTGGTAACTCCTGAAGTTCTTCAATTGATGCAAACCAAGACGGCTGTTGTAAGAGTTATCTGCCCGAGGGGGGCAGGGTGGGGCTCACCTAGGCTGACAAGCCAGGGCCCCTCCCCTCCCCTCGAAAAAGATACAAGTGTCAATTCTTGTGTGCGACCACATGGCAGCATCCGTATTCCAAAAATACATGGGTAGCCTGTGGAAGTAAGGGTACTATACAAGGTTACAGCATCAATAGAACTGGACACTAGTTCTGACACTGGAGCATAAAGAGACAAAGCCAGCAACATTCTGTTTGACCAAACTATACACGACGCAAACTAAACACGGTTAAAACAAGTTAACAAAATTGCAGACATCACAAGACGTAGAAGCGTTACACAATAACATTAGGTTCCACAGAGCGGATTTCAGATGACTGTCGTGAGTAATTTGCAATTACTTTGCAATCACTCCTATTGGTTTATTCAGAATAGGTGTAATCGCGTTGCGATTGGTTTCAGTACAGTCAGTCGCTCCATGGCTGTAGTTAACCCAATCGCAAAGTGATAACAACAAGTCTAAATAAAACCTATGGGAAAGATTGCAAAATACTTGGACATTACTGTCACGACAGTCATCTGAAGTCCGCTCCATAAACAACTGTATTGTCGTTATCATTCAGGTTCCCTTGTTGAAAGTGCGATTTAGTTACGGACCAAGACAATATCATAGAAAGGAAAACAAACCTAACATCTAGGAGTTGTACACAAATAAATAAACGCTCTACTTGATTACTTATGTAGCACAAAATCCACAAGAGCAAACTGAAACGACCAAACGTACCCGACACAAAATCCATACAGAAATACGTATAAAATGGGATATAAAAGCTTTTACATCGTAAGCGCGATTTTGTTTTGAAAGCAGATCAGCAATAATGTGATCAATATGAAAAATTAGCTCTGTATTCACACAGAACCGACATGTCTTTATTAAAAAAACAGAAATGTACCTTCAGCAAATATCTAATGTTCCAAAAAGATAATTCTATATTGAATGTTTTGGGGTTTCTAAACACACAAAGAACCGTTCGAGACCGATTCACATTTCCAGGATCAGAATCAACCACTGGGGGACATCCAGCTTCCATTGTATGTTGGACAACTTATGTTCGGCCTAATTTTCACCATGGCGCCTTTCCGGTACTCATGTTGTGCTCAAAGAAGAGCTACATCCCTACTCCGAACAGCTGAACGGTGGGGTGTAAGGCTCGTGTCTCCTATCGTAGGCCATATAGTACGTGGGAGGAAGCACGTCGTCGGTCTCTCCCATTGCCGTCTCGTTGTATGCGATTACTGCTTTCCCGTTAGAGTGTTGAGGTATTCGTGAAGATCAATCCCGATCTGATCGCATCTTCTTACTATCGCATCGATGACGTCTGGATCCTTCCCATGGGCGAGCTCAAACATCAGATACTGAAGAAATAATACACAGGCTATCATTAGCGCTCGTAGCAATATCAAAGCAATGAACTGCAGACGCAGACAAATGTATTGCATAGCAAAACTGAAACAAACACAGCAAAAAAATACCCCTGGCATGTACAGTAGTGAAACATACAAACAAACAAACAAACAAACAGAAAGGACGAATGGGCTAGCGAAAACAAAAATAACGAACAAATGCATACGCAGAAAAATACATTGTATAGCAAAAAAATAAACGAACACAGTAAAGATTGCCCCTAGCGTCTACAAGCAGTGAAACATGTGCAACCAACCAACCATTCAAGCATAAACAAACAAACAGAAGGAAGGAAGAAAGACGGAAGCGAAAGAACGGACAAAAGAACGGAATTGACGGAAAACTCTCAGAAACTGTACGCCAAAAAGGACTTTGTATAAATAATACTTTGCATATGAACTGATCCGTAAATAGCTTAGGTAATCGTGGCGGGTCAGTCCAGCAGTGCAAAACCCAGCAGTGCAGCCAAAAATGAGGGAGCTGGTAAGCGTAGCGAGAAAAATATTAGGCAATGTCAAAAAGCAATGTAAAACAAGAACTCTGGATAACTTTACATCTTTCCACAAAGTGGCAGCAAAGGGAATGACATCCGTGGCCTGTTGGTACATCTTCCGCGCCTGGGGATAAACCAAACATCGCCGTGTCGATAGCAAGTACTAGACCAAAATTCGACCACACGATGGTGATAGCTACTGACATAAAAGAACATATTCCTCGGATGACGTCGCCATCCATTTTCTGATTGGCTGATAGATATGGATATAAAGGAGTATATATTACAGACGGTGACACACCCCAAAAGCGCTGTAAACCGTTGCCATGTCTCGTAGGGGATAACTGCAATTTGCTACAGATTTGGCGCGAGGCATATTTTCCTAATACACGCAGCTGCGGCATCGGATATCAAAATATATTTCCCTGTTCCTCTCGTCAATTCGCAATTTCCTTAGCGTAAAGTGGAAACAGGTTACTGGGTGGGATTCGAACGTCTAACCTCTTTGATGTGGTCCCTCTTTAGCTCCAGAGAAATAACACTGTGAAACAAACAGTGGAATAACAACTAACACAATACATAAACCTACCAAATCAGGTTTAGTACAATACATAAACCTGCCAAAGCAGGTTTAGTACAAAAACCTGCCAAAGCAGGTTTAGTTAGTAAATAAACATACAGCTTTGTTTTAACACATCACTTAGACAATAAAAGGCCAAAAGGACAAGTCAAACGTAGGACATTAAAAGAGATCGAGTAAAGCAAGGCATACTTTGAAAATACGTCAATTAAGTACTGGTGGTTGAAAGATTAAGAGTGAGATTAACTCAGCCGCCATTTTTTAAATAAAAAAATTCCGGGTCCAAAAATTTTCCCTCGGCAAGGTGCACAAAAACGATTGAAAGTTGACGAATGGACAGTTGCATTCTATATCCGCATTTCTGTGCTGAGCAACTCTTTCATAACAGTGTGACTACCGTTACGGAAGAGTGAAATTCTAGGGTATATAACCCTGTTGGTGAATTTCAAGCTAGAGAGTAAGGAGATCTCATTAGTGCTTATCTTGTACAAACGTGACTCAACAGTACATTTGCCACAGGCTGGTACAAGCAGGGTGGTCCGCTAGGTACTGCACGGCGAACTTCTTGGCTTGCTCTGGGTTTCCTATGGTTATCTCATGCTCACAAGCCCTGGGGACAAAAAAAATTAGCGCTACCACAAAAAAGTTTGTTTTAGCAATCAGATATAAGCTATCGGACTAACCATGCAATTTCGTAGAGTGTGACATCAGCAAATCAACTCTGATAAAGCTATGCCGCAATTAAGCTAAGCTCTAGTATTGCAATAAAAATTCAAATATAGCCATGCTTTAACATAGCCAAGTCTAAACTTAGTAAGTATGACACTTAAAAGTGAGAGGGATCGAATGAGGTTTAAATTTTTCAACCGACAACGCTTACCTCGCAGGTTCTCAAATGACTAAAGAAAAACAAAACGACATCCCATCCCAGTATCCTAAGGCCATCCCTTTGCATCTAACGCTAGAGTACTCTCTCCACCCATGGGGAGGGGGTCTTATTAATATGTGACTCACTTCAAGACCAGTTGTGCATCAGCTGGTAGCCACTTGTGGTATTTTGCGTAGAACTGGGATCTGCATTCACTCGGCAAATGTGACAAGTACAGACTTATAACCTGAAAACCACAAGCACTGTCATATAGAGTCCTAAAGTGTGACGTCACAAATTTGAAAAATTTCGAATGTCAGAGCCTGATGACACAGCGCATGTGAACTGCATTTTGCGCGGTATCGAGCCTCATGGTTTCTTCTAGGTCCCGGTATGTTTTCTTCTGGGCGAACCTGATTGGCTCTAGGACAACAATACTTTATACTTTATTATAATAGAGTCCAAAAGTTGTTCAATCACAAATTTGAACAATTTCGAATGTCAGATTTTTGTCCACGAATAATGAAAGGCCAATTCCAAAGAACGTTGCATGCAACACATAAGGTGAATCGGTTGCAACGCGACCGAGATATGGCCCGCTGAATACATAATTCTCTTTAACAAATCACTGTATTTTGGCATTGATGATGTTTCACAGGAGGGGCAAATGGACGAGACTAATTTTGAAACACGTTTAGTCTGAACATGTTACAGTCCTAGTGTGAACGCACTATTATTCTGTACTTGACAATTTGGTGACCCAGAACACTTTAGACTTCCTTGGCTGACTAGGGAATGGGAATCCTTACAAGGAGCATTACCTGATCTCAAGCAGCAAAGCCATGCCAATCTCTTGATAGGCACTAAAAACGCTCTCACTTCGGGACAACTTACCTGGTTATGGAAGCTGAAATCGTGTTGGATGTGGGAGGTGGAATAAGGCCGTGACGTCACAGTACTAACAGATACCAAGCTCCTATTGACAAGGTCGTCTAGTGCCTTAACTCCCTCGGGTGTGTCCCTAGAACTGACCCGGTCCCTCATGTAGAACAGGTACTCCAACCACAGAGTCTCCACCTGACGATACAAATTGTCATGTGGCTTCACAGTTTGTGCTACTAAATGTTACAAAATGACTAAGAATACCTCCTTAGTAGAAGGGTTATAGCATAAAACCATGTGCTCTGTAGATGTCATCATAATCATCACTATCATAGGCATCATCATCATCACTTGTCATCATCATCGCATCATTAGATCATCATCTTATATCTTTCGCAGCCATTTCAACAAAGATATTTCAAATCACCATCACATTATAATTGCATCATCATCAGTATCACTTATCATCATCGCATCATTAGATCATCATCTTACATCTTTTGCAGCCATTTCAACAAAGATATTTTAAATCACCATCACGCCATAATTGCTCTTGCCCATAGAGTGGATTTCATATGACTGTAGTGAAACCATTCGCAAAGTGATTACACCAGTCCTACCTAAATAAAACCTATAGAAGTGATTGCAAAGTAACTGCAAATTACTCACGACAGTCATCTGAAATCCATTCTAACACAATCGTCCAAACTGCTGTCGCCACAAAACGATTGATATCATCACGACTTTCATTCTCAATACTGACTATAAGACCATACCTCAGCACGGCTAACCATACTGTGAACAGCAGTTTCGTATGCAGACTCGGCTGAGAGGTTATACTGGGAACAGAGTGGGGAGGCATGGGGTGTAAGCTCCAGCATTAGACTGTGGAACAAGAAACAAGAAAAGACAATTACGTTAGAAGAAAGTATCTACAAATGCCATTGGTTATTCATACGAAAATATCGTGGGTTATGCTTTGATATAACGTGACCGCTATTACTAGATGTTTTCATTCCCATGAATGAAAACTAAAGAGTACTTAAGAAATTTACAGACGCGCTTTCTACGCGTTCCTATTGGTTGAGGTCTAGGATCTTTGTCTAGTCAGCCAATCAGAATACGAAGACAAACCAAACACACAGCGTCTGTTTTCTTGTGTCACGACTAAACGAAATTCGTACTTACTTCGTCCCGGATTGGTCAATTCTTTGATTTGTCTCGCTCCTGATTGGCTAAGTGATTTCCTTTGAGTTTAGTTTTCGACACTCATCTGAAATGTGCTCTATTACCAGATATGAACCATATAATTATAAGCATTCTTACTTCCAAGGCAATCTGAAGTATCCAAGGTACAACATCATCATGGCTATCATCGTATCCACAGTGATTATCATCAACATTATGATTGTCGTCATTGATTATTAACATCATCATCGTCAACAGCATTACCTCCATTACCATCACCACCATCAACATTGTCATCCTTATCATCAAAGCACCAACAATCATTGTCATCGTCATTATAATCACCAGCAACAACAACTTCTCTGTTATTATCACCTCCAATAACATCTACATTAGACAACAACAGCATCAAAAACTCCAAGTTCATTATATACAGGGCCCGCCTTAATCCCGAGTGAAGAGGTGATTCTACCTTGGTATTATTAGACTCACCAATAACACAGCCACAGATAAACCTCCTCATCTCCAAGGGTATCTTTATTCACCTCGACTTTCAGGGTTTGGGTCTTGATATCATAAGGGAGTGGTTGTGATAGTATCTTGCGGTACAATAGCACTGGTCTGGGTCCACAGTTGCCTCTTCTGTAGATTTCACCTCACTTGAGGGTGAGGTGGTATTGCATGTGGTGGGAGTGGTCAAGTCACAGGATGTCGGCGTGGGCGTTACTGTATCGACATACTTGGCCTTTATGGACTGTACCAGACACTCTACAGCTTTGCCTGAATTGTTCTGAAAAAGTAGAAAAGGTCTTGCTTTGCACAACATCATGGCTATCAACATCATCATGGCTATCATCCTCTTAATAGTAATTATCATCAACATTATCCTTCTTGAATTGGGCTAAGTTCCTTGCGGCCCTCAAGCTGTTTGGTGGGTTGTTCCATTCCCGAGCACATCGAAAAATGAAAGCTTTCCTAGTCAATTCCGTTTTTGGAGGAGGAAGGCAGACTTTAGTGTCGCAACCTCTTAGGTCATACTCACAGCTCTCTGCTAGTGTAATGTAGCGCGATCTGCGGTAGTGTGGCATTAGGCTAACCTTATCATCAAACCACCAACATAATCATCGTCATTATTATCACCATCGTCTTCATAAACACCAGCACAATCACAATCTACATTAGACAACAACAGCATCAACAACTCTAAGAGAATGATATATGATCCTTACCTGCTCGAGATAAAAGCGTGCTGCACTATACGCAATCTTAGCATGATGGTGCATCTTCTCCATCGCCTCCTCATACACTTCTCCTGTCTTGACTGGGCCCCCTGTGATTTCCTCTAGCGTGGCAAGACAGAGCCAAAGTTCCCCAACAGGGGTACCCTGGAGTAGACGACGGCAGATGCCCTTAGCAGAGTCATGACGTGTGTGTGCCATTTCCAGAGCCAGCAGGTTACGATAGAGTGGGAGACACAGCATAACCTTGTCTGACGCCTTTTTCTTACATGCTGTGCATGCACGTAGGGCATCTGGAACATAAACATCAATGAGCTCATCAACATCAATAACAATAATAATAGTAAATAACAATAACGGATTACGCACATCCACGAGGTGGCTCTTCGTCCCAAGCGCCTGTGATGTTTTTTTTGGACCTGAAGATCTGTATCAGCATCCCAGGGTTCTTTTACGTCCCCCTCGAATTGAATATGGAAGCGGAGGGAAACGGGACCCCGGATTATTGTCTCATCCGAAAGACTAAGGAAGCAAAAGCTTTTTACGGCCCACAAGCCTTAGCTCTGTTCGCGCCAGGAAACAACAGAAATAATTTCCATGTCCCTGCCGGTTATCGAACCTGGGCTACAGCTGTGAGAAACGAGCGCTGTAACGCTGCGTGCTTCCCAACCTACCCCTTAACTCAGGGTCCGCTCGCCGGTTTAGTCCCCATAACTCAGTTTAAATAAAGTTACAATGACAAAAGTGGTTAGAGCGTCCAACCAGTATCAGGAGGGCCATGGGTTAGATTCCCAAAGGGAAGCTACGGCTCGGGATTTTTTTCGAGCATATTTTCATCTTGATTTGCACGGCATATTCACTAAAGATCTTAGTCTTAGGAATGAAGGATCTTTTTTCCTAAGCATCCTTTCCATACGAATTAATTCAAAATTGAGAAATGGAAGCTGAAAACCATCACTCAAAATTCTAAATCTTCAGTCTCGTACCCGATGCCTGCCGCGTTTTTTTTAGGGTGCGCAATGGTTTGTGGGATAGTTTTAACAGGGCGCGCAGAGAGTTATGGGATAACGCATGTCCACAATTCATTGCGCGCCGTGTCTAGTACGCATTCCCAGTTCCTACGGCAAAAAACAACAACAGAGAAATCGATTAGAGAAATTACCGCAAGACACGCAAAAAATAACGTCTGGGTACGAGACTGCATTTCGGATATCTCTTAATAAGGCTTATTTACACGCGCCGATTTGCCGGGCCCGATTTTGTTTAGGTTCGTTCGGTGGCGGCCCGACTTCTAAAAATATGATGCGATTCAACAGATTTTTGTTGTCGGGCCCGATTTTTCATTTCGCAGATCAAAGCAGAGGCCCGACAAATCGGCGCGTGTGAATGCACCGTCCGTCAATGGGCCCGACAAATCGCAGCGTGTAAACAAGCCAGCATGAAGAAACCCTACATTTCACATTTAAAAATATTGTACACATCTATATCCATTCAGCCCTAAATCCAATCACAGTAAAACCATAAAAAAGAATAAGGTCTTCCTGCATTACAGAAAATAATAAATTTCTATTGTCAAACGGAAGTTAGGCATGCTTGTTTCACACTTCTGGTGAGCAAGTTTGAAGAAGTTCAAGTCTTAGGGTGCATTTATAATTTATATTAACTTATAGCTATTAGTCAAATCACACTAGTGGTATATTGTCAATGCTGCGTTCCGATTGGTTGCGCTACTAGCAGGCTATAAGTTATAGCCTATTAGTAGCGAAAAGTGTCGGATTTGAAAGCCAGAAAATGGCAAATGACCAGACCAGAAAACGTGTTTGGCTATACAAATGACCTACTAGTGTGATTTGACTAAAACAGTTATTCCTCTCGCCCTCATGGCCTCTGAGTCAATAGCCCATTCGGGCTCGAGGAATAATTGTTACATACCGGTATGCCTATGGTATTACCGTGAAACATTCCCAGCAGTTTCTCACTGGGCGCTTTTGTCCCTTTTCCTGGTTGCCATGGGAACACGAACAGAGTACGCGACGTCATCCTGGATGGCATGCCATAGTTTGGGTCGTACCAGACTGGAGGCAGACGGTGGAACTCGAACACGTGAATATACGCTAGCCACATAAGGCATACGTCTCCTGGGGTAAGCCGATGCGTTACTGTCCCTATATCATCATCAGGACTAGGTTTGCGTTTTCCCAATGCTCCCTGTATCACTGCTAGTGCTGTTTTAACTGGCCGGTATAAAGGTCCAGCTGGAAATAATCATATATTGAAGCCCTGACATTAGTCCACTTATTTATATCATCATCAGGACTAGGTTTGCGTTTTCCCAATGCTCCCTGTATCACTGCTAGTGCTGTTTTTAACTGGCCGGTATAAAGGTCCAGCTGGAAATAATCATATATTGAAGCCCTGACATTAGTCACACTTATTTATATCATCATCAGGACTAGGTTTGCGCTTTCCCAATGCTCCCTGTATCACTGCTAGTGCTGTTTTAACTGGCCGGTATAAAGGTCCAGCTGGAAATAAATAATTAAAACTTAAAATATTCATAACTTCTCAAGGGAATGAGATATTTCAAAATCTTTTCGGTTTTGTGGCTATCTCAATGAGCTCTTTCATATCCAAGTCATAAAAATTACACATGATCGATTTGAAATTTTGGTGTAAGATTGATGACGTCATTTTCCCGCCAAAATTCGTTAATTTGAAAATTCCAAAATCACTATGTTTGTTAATTTCGTGAGTACTATTTACATGTGAAATTTGGTAGTGATTGGATTAAAACTCACAAAGTTACAACAAACCCCGGCGATTTTTTATCCTTGTAGGCCCGGCGTGTCGTGCATTTAATTTTTGCCTTTTTTTAGCACCGAGATTTTGCCTAGCAGTTCTTGGCCTCCCTTTGCATTTTTTCCCCGTTTTGTCATGCCGTGCTTTGGTGTCTACTGCCAGTGGTTTTCTTCGCCTGTCTTCATTTTTGAAAGCCAGTTAACGTCGTCGTTTTTTCTCTTTGTGTTTTGTTTTTATAAAATTTATTTGAACGCTTCCTTTGTTGCTCTTTTGTCTCTCCTTAGCTTGTAAAGAGCCGCTTGCGAGCCTTCAATTTGGGCATTTTTTATGATGTGTAGTTGTCTAAATTGTGTACCGAGCATACAACTAAATTCAAGGCAGCCTCACAGCAGGCAAAAACAGCAAAAATTGGCATGACAAGGCAAAAATGAGCGCATAAGGGCATGGCAAGGCAAAAAAAGGGCACGAATAAGCGAAAAAGGGCACGAATAGGCAAAAAACAGCATAATAAAGCAAAAAAAAGCATAACAAAGCCGAGGCGGATTTTAAACGAATGTTTGAGTGCTAACCACAATGGCTTTTAAGTAATCATCCATGCAAGAACTAGGCAAACCTCCATTGTTTTACGGCATTGAAGGTTCCCCACGTAGGATATGTCCTATTTGTTTACCACAGTAAGTTATCATGACTAGTAACATAACAAGAGTGAAAAATTGATAGATTTCGACTTGCTTTGAGAACATATGGCAACGAAAAGTCTCTAGACCAATCAGATTAAAGAAGAACAAAGGAGTGAGAATCAGCATTTTACGCTAGGTTCCCCAAATACAAAGTCTTCACAAATTGCATATCCTGTTTGTGAGTACCACAAGTGCTTATGTCTCCCTAAAAATCCTCAGACAAGTCTTTCTAGCATAGTGAATTTACTGATTTTCATGTCTAAGCCAATGAAATTGCCTATATTTTCAATAGAAATTAATTGCATTCCAGCATGCTTTGCCGTTGGCTTCCCTATTTCTTATACGTACCATTACTTAAAACGATGTTGAGCTATATTCAAGATGAGCTAATAGAAGAAGTAGAGAGTTTGAGAGAACTTGAGAACGAGATTATGAAGACACTCAATCCGAATGAGTGTTCTCTGTCTATTAAATTAAAAGGCTCTATCTGCTTGCACTATACAGAAAAATTGGATTGAACGCATGTTGTTGTTTTCGATTTTCTTCAGCTTTTCCGTTCCTCTTTCTCTTGTTTTCGCGCAATTGCAAAGACCATATAGAGGAGCACAACCAATAACTACTAAAAGAGATGGAAGCAGTAACTGCGAAGGAAAAAAAAAACCTAGAGGTTGTGAAACAAAGCAAAAATCTGCCAAAAAGGCAAACATTGCGCGGGTAATTGGAGTCGGAAGCAAAAAATGCATGCAAAAAGGTATGTAGCGCAAAAAAGGCGTGTGCAAAAAAGGGCGTGCAGGGCAAAGAGGCAAAATAATGCATGAAGCAAAACGGCAAAAAATGCAAAAAAAAGGGAAAAACCGGGCAATAAGATGCGCGATGCACGAAGCAAAAAAGGGCACAAAAAGGCAAAAAACTGCGTGTTTGAGCAAATCGAGGCAAAAAAAGTGCGCGATAAAACTGGACGTTTCTTGTCTTCTAACTTTAAAAAAAATTCTAACGCTACTTATCGTTGTGTTTCTTCATTCCCTTACATCATCTTCCTCTACAAGCAATTAATTCTGAATCAGCATTTCAAGTGCATCCTTGGTGTTTTTTTTTTCAGACCACAGATAATAAAAAGCACAAAAATGTTTATATTTAAAACGTGCTCGTAAGAACACGACACCAGATTTGATCTGTTTTCACGACACTCTTTTTCTATATGAAGTTTTCGTAATCTTTAGAAATTCGAAACGCGATAACAAATTGCTTTTGGGGTGCACATTAGTTAAACATTATTTATTGCAAATTTCAGAGCTGAACGACGGTTCACTTCCGAGATATATTGCAAAACCCAGCGTTAGAATTTTTGTTACCCCGCCGTGCACAACATCGTGCGCGAGGCCTCATATCATCATCAGGACTAGGTTTGCACTTTCCCAATGCTCCCTGTATCACTGCTAGTGCTGTTTTAACTGGCCGGTATAAAGGTCCAGCTGGAAATAATCATATATTGAAGCCCTGACATTAGTCACACTTATTTATATCATCATCAGGACTAGGTTTGCGCTTTCCCAATGCTCCTTGTATCACTGCTAGTGCTGTTTTTAACTGGCCGGTATAAAGGTCCAGCTGGAAATAATCATATATTGAAGCCCTGACATTAGTCACACTTATTCATATCATCATAGGACTAGGTTTGCGTTTTCCCAATGCTCCTTGTATCACTGCTTACTAGTGCTGTTTTTAACTGGCCGGTATAAAGGTCCAGCTGGAAATAATCATATATTGAAGCCCTGACATTAGTCACACTTATTCATATCATCATAGGACTAGGTTTGCGTTTTCCCAATGCTCCTTGTATCACTGCTTACTAGTGCTGTTTTTAACTGGCCGGTATAAAGGTCCAGCTGGAAATAATCATATATTGAAGCCCTGACATTAGTCACACTTATTCATATCATCATAGGACTAGGTTTGCGTTTTCCCAATGCTCCCTGTATCACTGCTAGTGCTGTTTTTAACTGGCCGGTATAAAGGTCCAGCTGGAAATAATCATATATTGAAGCCACTGACATTAGTCACACTTATTTGTTCCTGCGCTTTTCGTATTTCTGCAAAATCGCTTACATCAATCAAGTTTTTAGAATATAGATCTCGGCAAAGAAAACGTTTTACTTGAAAATCGTTTTAGACGTCATTCTTCAATGTCACTGTCGCAGAGATGCCAACCTCAAGTGACGAAAAGCGGGAGATTCAAGATTTTCCCAGAAATATTGGCGGGAGATATAAGGGAACATGAGATAAAATCTCTGAAATTCAAGCGGGAGAAACAGCTGAAAAGCGGGAGAGTTGGCATCTCTGCTGTCGTGTACAGTGGGCAAACGTGATTGAAACTATCGTAGCGATTTTCAGAGTTTTAGAGTCGCCTTGAAGGTCCGAAACGTTGGCATATTTTGCGTTTCTGTTTTGGTTGTCTATTTCTATCATTGGCTGATTGCATTTTCTTTCCGCACGTGGGGGTTGAGAACCCTAGAAAATTTCTGTGGGGAGGGGTCTATCTAAGCCCTCGAAATTCCATGGGGAGGGGGTCTATCTGAATCCTGGAATTCCTAGGGGTCTGTCTAAGGTATAGAGAAAGGGGGTGTTTTGGCAACCTGGAAATCCCAAGGGAAGGTTTGTTCAAATTCCAGGGGAGGGGAGTATTGAGGACCCCTGATCTACAGCGATTTGCATACTTTTTTTCTATTCACTCTTGTTTGCAGTATGACAACAGTGCTGATGTCATAATTTGCAGATTGACGAAAATTGGCCCATTCAACCACATTTGAGTTGATTTTTCCAGGCGTTATCCAGAATTTTCCTTAACATTCCAGGACTTTCCAGGAAGGAAATGAAATTGGACTAACCTGGACAAGGTAAAGTACAGACTCCAACATACGATGTGACAGCACATCAGTGACGTCTTCATACTCATTAAGATGATTGATGAGTCGCAGGCAGACAGATCTCTTGTCACTGTATATGTGAAGGGAGTCCAAGTAGTGACACCAAATGCTGTAGGCTGATGGCACAAACTCAAGCGCCTGTTCACACAGCTCAACTAGCTCCTCAAAGGACCCTTGCTGGGAGTACAGATGGAGATATTCTAGCCATAGGTCCTGAAACAATAACATGATCAGCATTAGCTTTACAAGAGATAAAAGGTTCTTCTGACTATTAATGCAAGAAGACATAATTGAAGCAATCATCAATCCTTCACTATCACTATCATTAATATCATCGCCACATGTCACAACATCACCACCATTAACTTCCATCGGTATAATCCATTATTATATATTGAACTCACTATCGCAAATCTGATTGGTCGGGAATAAACAATTCATTCTCAATGTCGTGTGAACTTGACATGCTAAATGATGCATGCCAAGTTGAAAGTCGGCTGTTCCCAAGCTCCTAGTCCGTGTTTACATTTTGAATTTTAACAAAGCCATTTTGAACAAAGTCATTTGGCATCGTATCATTTTGTCTTCTTTAAATTGTACAGTAAAACAATTATCGAATTCGGTTTTCGCATGATATCGTGAGTTAGCAAAACCTGGTGCCTGTGTTATCTGCCTCAGCCAACAGTCCTCTGTTTTGCTCACGATGTCACGCTCAACCTCATCAATAATTACTTGTTATGATCATCACCACTGCTACACTCATTATAACATCATGATCACCATGGTCACAACCACTACACATAATCATCATCATCATCAATATCGTCATCACAGGAGACTCAAATGGTTCGTATAAAATGACGATGAACCCTTTTAATATAAAAAGACATCATTACCATCACACATCATCGCCATACAACCACTGTTGGATAACCATTCTCACCTGCCATCTCCTCGCACCCCAATCATCTTTATCCTCAAGCCCATAAAGTTCATTTAAACTTTATAGTTAAATAGTACTATCATTGGCTTCTACTCAACCCCAATTAACATTAACCTGAGGCCCTTGTTGATTGACTCTTTATAGTACTATCACTATCCTCTTCATTGTCGGTTTACCGTTTGATAGTACTACCATCATCATCTTCACAACTTATTATATAACCCACCATTACCCTCAAACACACGGTACTAACCTCTGAATGTGAGTTAGCTTCGAGGCCTCTTGACAAGGTGTTTAATGCCTGCATCAGGTTCGCCTTTTGCTTTTCCTCTCCACTTCCAGCATTCTCTCCTTCTGACAAAGTTTTGGGCGAAGGAGACTTGTGCGAGAGCTTCAGCTGAGCTAGTTTGATCCATAGACTGACATCTTTTGGTGATTGTTTGACTGCCGCAGTAAGCGTATCCAGGCAGTTGTAGGCTTCTGAGAAGTACCGGATCTCTTGGCTGGAAAAACATTGGAAAAATGAAAACAAAGGAAAGAGGACGGTGGAGATGGCTAGGACGTGTTCTGAGGATGCACGAATGTGTCACAGACTGGAAGGAACAGGGATTGCTGGGAGGCCAAAACAATATAGTGCAAAGATGAAGGGGGGAAGCAGTTTAGAGGCCTTATATGCAGCAGAGCGCCAAGAGGCGAGGTAAGGTAAGGGGTTAATGAACACAATGTGCAAAACTGGATGGCCTTCAATAACAGTTTATGGTATCTAAGATTCCTATGGCTGTTCGCAGTAAGAAATGCAGGTGACCAAGAAAACTCGAGCAAAGATTCATTCTGTCCACGATTCTATAACAGCACAGGCTTTTCTCAAGCAAAAAGCGTGCCAGAACCTGTCAACCAAAAACGTAGGTACTGGTAGAAGTATTGAAGAAGGCGGATATGTAGTCAGCGCTCGACCTTAGTGGTTGTCCACTTGTCCTCGGCAAGTAAGAAATGCTTCAGGACAAGTGAAAACTCAGGGGCACTAGTCACAGGACAAGCACGATTTTGTGCGAAATATAAACATAAAACATTTTGCTGGTGTGTGGTTTGTTGTTTAAGTGTTCACACTGTTTTTTTTTAAGGAGTTTTGTGTCAAACTCGCGAATATATCATCTGTTCATGAACAAATGTTCATCTTTCTTGAATTCGTCCAGTCACCATTTGACGATGACTGGACAAGTCCACAGGGAGGCTAATGAGTAATGGGCATTACTAAGCAAGAAGCTCAAGATGGACTCAACATGGATGTATTATTTTCTATACCTAATACCAAAGAGCACTTTTCATCGGAAAGTGGGATGGACATTCTGCAAGAATCTAGTTAAATTGATCAGCAACTACTAGAAGTGTTTCTCAAACCGATCATGATAGTGAATGTCATAACAAAGCTGACGAATAAAAGCAAGTAATTTCAATACTCACCAGTCTTGCTGCGTTCTACTGTCTGCAGCAACAGAACTCGCTCCACCACTCGTTGCGACCACACCCTCTTTCAAATGTAGCACCCCTGCACCCCTATCATTTCCCTCCACGCCCGTGGGCTCCGCCCTTTTTCTACTTTGTTGTGACTGTACAACCCTTGTGTCCAGGCTGATGTTATATGGCGTACCCTGAAATGTAGCGTATTATTATTCATTAAAAATGCTCCTACGATCCATGCTGATCCATGTTCAGAACTCGACAAAAAACCCGTATCTCACAGCCCTCATGAGGATCAGGGGTTCGAATTCTTTGAGTTCAAAACTTCCTGAAGACAATCAAGTGTGTGGGTGGCAGCCATTTTGCGCCGCGCATCTAGTGAACGGTCACACGCGCTATTTGTTCGTTACGCGTTCGTTATCGTTACGCGCTAACGATTACGAACTTTGAAGGTAAACTAAAACCAAGGCGTTAAAACAGTAAATTAGACTCGGTGATCCGTATGTTTTGGCTTACAATTTACATATAACATTCTGGAGTAGAAATTCGTTGCAGTGCTACGCATTTTGGTGATCATCAGGCTGGGATGCAGTGCATTCGAGAGAAACGTGCCTACGGTTTTACATTATTATCCGAGAAGACATTAAAGGTCTAATCATCGCTGACCCAACGAGAGCGTGTCGGGACCAGTCGAGGTTGTAGACCACCTCTCCGTCTTCCGGCCAGTGGTCTACCCTGCCACGGCAATTTTTCTCGCGCGAGCTCTGCAACTTAAAAATAACTAGTGCAAAGAAGATGCAATTTCGGTGTGATTTTTGTCGCTCGATGAACTGCACTGGCTTCAAACATCTTCAAAACACTTTCTAACTTGATGCAAATAGTATACGGAAATTGCACCGGAATTGCACCCCCACAACGTGTTAAAATTGCAACTCGTGCGAGAAACCACCGCCGCGATAAAAGTCGCAAGAGTAAACAGGTTTTATCTTCGAGTGCAAACCGGACTCCATAGTACGAAACTTACCTGTTTGCGGATATACTTGACCCTGTTGACCAGCAGAACATAAAGCTCATCCCAGCTCATTTTCCCCTCGTACTGTTTGACAAATGAGTCCACAAGTCCTTGGACCTTCTTTTCCATCACATCCTTTCCTTCCTTGTTCTTTTTCTCTGATATGTACGCCGCCAGGTCCCTTAGTGTTTCAGTCTGACTCAACTTGTAGTCGCTGAGGTGCTGATAAGGGCATTCCTTGTCGTTACAAACTCCCTGTATGTCGAACTTACAGAGCCGAACTCGTGGCATGATCTTGTTGGAAAATGTGAGAGAGCTGAGCGGCAGACTGGACTTGGTGCGAAAATACGGACTTAGCCTGACGGGTAAGAAAGGAGCAGAAATTAGTCATATATTGTGTTCACACGGGCATTCCAGACAAAATGTGTCTCGTCCATCAATGAAATCAATGAAACAGAGTCGGAGCCTTGCATTGGAGTTTGCCATTTTCATGTTGAAATTTCGGTCGCGAAGGCAAATGTTAGTACCCAGGGTTCGTTAGCCTGCGAACATCCTGTACACGCGAGCTTAACCTTTAGGGTTAGTACAAAAGGTTAAGCTCGCGTGTACTGGATGTTCGCAGGCTAAGGGTTCGTACGCCCAGAAACAAATTTCAAAGCAAGTTTATCAAGAGTTTTCGAGATGTTTTTCTACCAATCATTTTGGGACTGGTTTTGTAGTAGTTTTATCTTGGACCAAATTCGTTTTTGTATTCCACTCAGAATTTCCTGGGCTTTCCAGGAGCCCTACGAACACCGAGTACCTGCGACTAGTCTGACATTTTATACTACCTTGATTTATTGGACCAGTATTCAGGGACATGTCAATTGTTTTACCAATTGTTTTATAGTGCATTGCAACTTCCCTCAATGATCCCCTCGGCAATAAGCCTAGTTGGAATTTAAATTTCGTGTTTAGTGCACATGCGATTTTAGCCCGACTTTCTTGATTTCTTTTGTTTAACAAAAACAAAGAGAAGTTAAACAAAAGATTCGGACTAAAATCGCATGCGCACTGAACACGAAATTTAAACTCAAACTAGGCTTATTCACAATTGGTAACTAAATCCCTGTGATTGTTACCGTGGACTTGCCCCCTTTGTAAAGTCAGTCCATAGCAAATCCAAGATGGCGGCCACACGAAATCAAACTCGCGTTTCTCTACCCAAAACTACTCTCCAACGCCTGCCAGCAGGCTAGCCATTCCACCAAAGCAACCCTTGTTGAATAAGGTGTATACCAGAAACATACCTGTATGATTTAAAGTAGAGCAGGGCACTCGCATATGGAGTTAGGGGCGTTGGTGCCTCAAAGTTCTCCTCCTCATCCGGGGTTTTATTCGCAGCCTTCTCACGCTTTTCTACCAGCCAAGCCAGCTTGTCACGTGACACCACCACACCCGCGGACCCAGGCCGCATAAACACACAGAGCACAGCTTTTCTGTGAGCTGGGCGTGGCACTTCGGTCACGTGATCAGGGAACACTGGTCCTTTTCTCTCTTTCTCGTGTTGAAGTTTGTTGATATATGCTTGCTGTTTGTCACTTACATTAAACTGTTTGTCAACCTTCGCGTCCTTGCGGGTAGCATTTAACTGATCAACCTCAGAAGTCTCAGTTTCCATAGGATCTGCAGCCTCTGTTGTCATAGCAATCTCTGGATTGGAGGTAGTAGTTGTATTGATTATCACCTCTGTGTTTCCCTTGTTATTGGTATCACTAAAACTTTGCTTTGTCCTATCCGAAAGCTGTGACTCTTTGCCCTCGTTGTCAAGAGCCTTTGGAGTATCAGGTCTCTGAGCGCCTTGGACACCCGTAAGAGTTTTCACATTAGAAGTTACCGCCAACCTAGCCACCTGGGCACCTTGCGTGACAATGTCACTATCGTTTGCATGAGCACTTCGGACTGGCACGAGCGCCTGGGCACCTTGCGTGACAATGTTACTATCGTTTGCATGAGCACCTCGGACTCCCGTGTCAGCAGGAACTGAAGAAGAACTGAGTTCCGAGTCAGACGTCCTATTGTAATCCCGTAGTTTATCCGCTAATTGTTTCTCAAGTAATCTAAGTCGTGCTTTCTCTAGTGCTATTCGCTCTGCGATGGCTTGTTTTCGAGTGCTCTTCGGGCTCTCTATCCTCACACGTTTGACATTCTGCAAAACAATGAATTGAAGAGCGATTAAACTAGACGATAGGTACAGCAAATGAAACATCCTGTACATCCTGACTTAGACCCCGTCCACACTAACGCGTTTTCGTTTGAATCCGCATACTTTTTGATACGTTTAGGCCTTCCGTCCACACTAACACGCTGATCGTTTTCATCGAATTCGTATAAGTTTGAAAACTCTCTCGAAAGTGAATAAAACGAATCCGTACACGTATCGTTTTTATAGTGTGGACGGTCGAGTCCGGATAAAAATGAAAACGATGACGTCAACTGTACAGTTAATTTGAGACTGTCCTTGCACACGCCAACATCAAATAAAAAGTGATCGCCTTTGTGGCGCTAAATCTTCCGAATCTCCCGTACATACTAACACGCTGCGAATCCGTATAAGTTTGAAAACGAATACTTCTGAATTAACAATTAGACCTCAAGGCCGAATGTGCTATGATGAATAGACCATGAGGCCGAATGGTCTATTGATATCATAGCACATGAGGACGAGAGGTCTAATTGTTTTAGTATAAACCAACTAGTTGGTCAGTTTGGCAATGAATTCCATTATTTTATGTTGAAAAAATCAAGTTTTCTTGCAAAGAAAGGTGGTGGTTTTGCCAGGCACGGTCTATCATTAATAGACCATTAGTAGCTCAGCCAATCAGAATGCAGGATTTGTAATAGACCATTAGTTGGTTTATACTAAAACGCGTTAGTGTAGACAGGGCCTTAGCGTGCGAGCCGGCTCTACACTGGGTTTTTCGGATATTTGATTTGTATGGCGCATGGGATTCCTGTGATTTTCGCCACACAGGATCCTCTTCCAGAGCAATGGGTCCTCTTCCAGACAAATGGGTCCTCTTCCAGACCAAAACAGCGAAAAACCCATACCCTATATTCACGGAGCTGGTAGTTGACCCCGAAACACAGCAGATTACTGTGCGACTACGTCAACCGGGCCATCTCGTAAAAAGTTTGTCATTCAGAGATTTTAATACCTGCAATACATCTGACGATGAGTAATTAAGTGTTTTGAAGTTATTTCTGCTCATAATTGTCACAATTTTAGAGAAAAGCGAATATTTCGATGCCTGACATCTCGAGAAAGTCAAGATCGTTTGTTCTGTACTCGCTTTCTGATTGGCTAAGTTCTTACAAAATGGCCCGGTTGACGTAGTCGCACAGTAACACTCGGCCAAGGTTTATACATGAAAGCACCGATGAAATTCCATGACGTCTCAATGCTTTTTCCAAGACAAAAAGAAAAAATCAAGGACTCAAAAAACGAGAAACATATTAACTGAAAGTTTTATTCATTCACCTTGCTCAAAACTGCCAAAAATGATGATGAGTGCTGAATCAACAGAGCATACTAAACATATCTAGACATTTGAAATTGAATTAAGTCAAGAACCTGATAATCCTAAAAGTCAATGTTAAATTCCGGGACTTTTCCATGACCTCAAGAATAATTTTTGAAATTCCAGGACTTTTCCAGACCCGAAATGACTTTTTCAGAGTACCACGACTTTCCAGACCGTGTGTACCCTGTCTAAAGGCCGGACTTTCTGTCGTAAGATTATCGCGCGCCGCCATACACGGGCCGATTTTTCGTGGCAAGACAAAAAATCCTGACTGATTGGCTCGTGTGTGGTGACCTGCGACGAGCTTACGACACGATTTTTCGTCCGCTCGTTTTGTCAAACATGTCTGAATTTCAAATCGTCGCCGACAAAAAATCGTCTCGTGTGTGGCGGCGCGCGATATGTTGTCGTAAGCTCGTCTCGAATCACCACACACGAGCCAATCAGTCAGTATTTTTGTCTTGCGACGAAAAATCTATTTATTTAGCTTTGCCCGAAGGCCGGGAAATCTTCACAGAGCGAGGCTCCAATTACGAGGTTCCCTGGTCAGTGTAATGGGTTAGTAAGTTGTAAGTCCTGCACTGAGGATAGGCAACTTCCGACGTCCCCGTGGTTCTCAAACGTCCCTCTGGTTCAGGTTAGTGTAGTGCATGTGATAGACTGGATCTACAGTTTAACGTCCTTATCCGAGAAGACGCGAAGGTCTAACCATTTGCAGATATTAGAGGAAAGGCAGCACCTTCTCCTCAATTATTCAGGGTTCGTACACGTTTGTTAAGAACAAATTCCAGGACTTTCAAGGACTTTTCCAGTATTTTTGAGAGCATTTTCCAGGATAACTGCCTTGTGTGGTAAAAGTTTTGTCCTATCAAATGTTCTTCTTTAGGCAGATTGATTGCAAGTTGGTCCTCGGACAGTCCCCACAAAACAGTGTAGGCAGTACTACATGGTTTGCTACATATATCGCTTGCGATTTTGTGTTAGATTTGCAGGACTTTGAAAAATAATCCAGGACTTTCCAGCCCTGGTTCAAATTCAAGTACTTTCCAGGTTTTCAAGGACTTGTACGAACCCTGTTAGGGCGGATTTCACATGACTGTCAACCCCTGTTATGTAATTGCGATTGCTTTGCGTTCTCATTGGCTACTCGTTTTTCTCAGCCAATCAAATTCTTTAGTAAATACAATTGCGTAATTACTTAGTAATTGGTTCGGCTTGTGATTGGCTGAGAGAAAAGCCATTTAGGAGCAAGTGGTGATTTCTCTCGATTCTGATTGGCTAGTGATTGCTCAATTGCAATTGTTTTCACGACAGTCATGTGAAATCCGCTCTATTAGAAAAACTCCCAACCTCCCGCACATAAGCCCGTGTGTGGTGGCGCGGCCTTTCTAGCCTCGTCAGGTAAGTGTGGTTATTAAATAACCGCACTTTCCTGACGAGGCTACAAACGCCGACAGAACCCAAAAATGGCAAGATTTCTACCCTAAGGTCAGGTAAAGTCAGATAGGCTCGATTCTTTGCATAGAGAATCCTTATACAATAAAAAACAAAATGGAAATATATTTTTTTCTAATTGATCCGTCTTTAAGATATCAGCTGCTAAACTTTGGTTGTTGCATCGTTTTATGGCAAAATTTGTACAATTCTAACAAAGAATGTCAAAAAGTGCTGCAGCAACCAAAGTGTAACTCCTCATATCGTAAAGACGGATCAATTAGAAAAAAATACTCATTTCTATTTTGTTTCTTATTGTATAAGGATACTCTATGCAAAGAATCAAGCCTATCTGACTTTACCTGACCTTAGGGTAGAAATCTTGCCATTTTTGGGTTCTGTCAGAAAGGCCACCAGTCTCGTGTGAAAACCTACCTGAGGTGATAGGCTACCAGCAGCGTCCTCGTTTGATCTTTTTATGGACTCCATTCCAACCCTCTCTTCTTTTAGTGCCGTCTGTTGGTTCTCTGCTCCTCCCAGACCTGACTTGTACAGACCAGGGTTACGGCGTGCCGCAGACAAAAGGCTCTTGGCGCGCAGGTGTTCTTCCTCGGCATCACTAATCACTGTCAGTTTCTTTCTGATTCGCTCTTTCACCACTGTTGCCTAGAGATAACAAGAGAGCACATTTTCATATATTTTGATCTATTTTATGCTTCATATCAATATTTTACGACTTTTGATGTTACTACAATCCGCGAAAAACGTTGTCACCTTCAGGTTTTCCTCTACCTTGGGTTCGTACACTTTCTGAATGACCAAAATCCAGGATTTTCCAGGACGTCTTTAGTTAGTTTTACAGGAGTTTGTATTGGGAAGAAATGCCCCCCCCCCCCCCCCCCAAAAAAAAAAAATAAAACAACAACAACAACAACAAAAACATGATAAGTCCGGAGGATGCCATAATTTGCAGCCCAAAATCAGATTCACGGAACTGACTGATTCAACCACATTTGAGTTGAAACATTTCTCCAGCAGTTTTCCAGGATTTTCCATAAAAATTCCATGACTTTCCAGGAAGGAAATGAAAATCCAGGATATTCCCGGATGTGTACGAACCCTGATAGGAGCCTAAGTCTACCTAAGTTTGACCCAGTGTCAAGGAATCTCTGAAACTAACCTTGGCATGAAGGCGCTTTACAACACTCCTACTACTTGCCGCAGCTGTTTCAGCCGAGGATAACTGGGCTTTAAGTTTTTCAATCCTCTCTTCTTGTGATTCCAAGAGAGATGTCTTCTTTGTGAGAAGGTTCGTGAGTTTGGTTAGCATACTGCGGTCACTCTCCAGCACTTGTCTAAATATTGGTGATAAACAACTTTAGAATGGTTGTACGCAGAAGCAACGCAAGATGCAATTCAACAATCAAGGATTCCAGCTATAACTGGCCGGGGCAAACAAACCGGAAATAGCTCATACAATAGGCCGTTATCACGCAAATTTGATAATATCAAAAAAATGAAATCCAGTATTCATACACATCTGTATTAGTAAAATTGCAAAGTTTGGTGAAGATTGCTTGAAAACTGACTGAGATATGAATTTTCAAAACTTTCAAATACATCAAAACGAGGGTGGACGGGCATTGAACTGGCATCAATGCCCATCCAGCCCGTCCAGCCTCAACTTGACGTATCTGCCCAATACATTTCTTTGTAAATAGTAACCTGGGGCAGAATACAAAGTTTTGAAAATTCATATCTCAGCCAGTTTTCAAGTAATTCTTTTGAAACTTTGTAATTTTACTAATACGGTTGTGTAGAATTGAAAACTGGATTTTATTTTCTGATAACTATTTAAGCAATAAAAGTACTTTCCGCGTGCTCTCTGTTTTCTTACAAACACGAGGGGGATGTTGGGAGAACTGATCAAAACTTGAAAGACACGAGCCGCAGGCGAGTGTCTTTCAAGTTTTATCAGTTCAACCAACATTCCCCGAGTGTTTGTAAGAAACCAGAGAGCACGCAGAAAGTATTTTTATTGCTTTTAGAAAATAACATACACACGCGCGACAGCGTTGCGTGACAATCGTGTTTCTCATGTCTCTTACAAACACGCCTTTAGCCAATCAGAATGCGCACATTCACAATACAATAGGTGTTATTTTCTAATAAATATTATTAATGAAATTTTGCGTGATAACGGCCTATGCTGGTTGCATGTAAATGGCCTTACCAAAAGAAAGCTGTGTAATCGTATCCAGAGATACCAATGCTACATCTCATAAGCAATAGAGCAGATTTCAGATGAGTATCGAAAACTAAACGAGAATCCAAAACCACTAGCCAATCAGGAGTGGAAGCCATTCAACAACAAACCAATCAGGAGGCAAAGTAAGTCAGACTTGCGTTGAGTCAAGACGTAACCATTGGTGCGTTTGGATTTAGTTCGCAATTTGATTGGCTGAAAGACAAAAGGCTTGTTCTCGACCAATAGAAACACTGACTAAACGAAAGTCTGGCTTATTTTCGACGGTCATCTGAAATACACTCTAACAGCATGACTTCCTCATTCTCGTCACCATCAAGGTCATTAAAACAGGGCAAGTCCAGTCACAACATACCTGTGTGCTGCAAGTTTCTGCTCTGACTTGACGGCTTTTTCTTGTAACTCACTCAACTCCCTACTCCTTCAGGTTTATTCTTGTCTCTTGTCATCACTTCGCCAGATTTAGCAATTTTTTTTTCTTGCAAAAATGAACATAAAAGCAATGTAAGCAATCGTTCTTGCTTCTGCCTACTTCTTAAAATGGCACTAAAAGCAAATCATTCAACTGTCTCAAAACCACACACTGCTGTATTGACAATGCTGAGTCAGCTTTTGGGATTTGTATTCTTCTTGCTATCAAACTACTTTAGCCCATCATCGCATCTTTCGTAAGCCCATTGACTCCTGTACCATTTCTGTCCCCAGTATTATATCAAACACAGCTCACCAAATACAATTTGTTTCAATACATGTTTTCAATCTAACCTTTTCCCTGGTTGACATCAGCTAGTGGCTGCCTCCTCTGTCCCTCTCGCTGGGCTAGCTGCTCCTTCAGCAGGCGATACTCGGCCTTATGTTGCTCTGGGAGATGCTGGAGTGCATCTGGTGTCTTGGGGACAGCAGCTGATTCCTGCTCGTTGCCGCTATCACTTTTGACTTTTGATGCCTGCAATGAGAATCAGCCATAGTCCAGGCATTTTATGACAAAATAGTGGTGAACCTTGAACTAAATCCCACAGAAGATATCTCTACGGTATTTGACTCTCCAATTATCCCTTAATAACATATCAAAAATCCCAAGAAATCCAAGTACGGCAACATGTTAAAAAATAAGATTTATTCGAAGGAGTCGAGAATCCACTTTTGAGCTGCATGAAAACGAGGCTCGGCACTTTTATAGCCAAAAGAACTTAAATATCTCGCTTTTAAATGGTTTCAATTAATTGCTTTACAAATCTTGGAATTGCTGAAGTGTAATTTTAGTTGTCAGGTGATAATAAATAAATAAATAACAAGATTTCATGCAAGTGGGTTATTTTGGAGGTCGCCGCTGCGGGTTTTACCCTACGAGCGCAAAATTTCCTAGCCGAGACTTGAATTGAGACAGAAATAAACACGTTCTTGTCTATAAATAAAGTTTCTAACTCGTGGGAAGAAGTAAAACAAAAGGGCTTGCTTGATACACCTATTCTTACGGGCTCCTAGCTATTACATTTCGTACATTGTACCTGAATTTACATTCACTCGCACAACAAGTTCTCGCAGATATTGAATAATCCCAGGGACCGGGAGCTTGCGTAGTTCTTCGATTTCGAAGGTAAGTTATTAGTCTTAGAAGGAATGATGTTAGTCTTGTTTGGAATCTCGGACTAGTTTCCCACAGAGATTTTCTGCAGCTGTGTTTATTTACACAATCTGACTGTAACTGCAAAAAATAGTTTCGGACTAGAGACAAAATTCGAAACTGCTTCACGTACCGAATCCTATTCAGTATTTAAAAATTATGAAACTTGAATTTATTTTTAATAAAAGGAGGTTTTTTTAGGCAAGCAAGAATTTATTTGCTAGAATCGTTAGGTTAGCTGCTATTTAAGTTTTATGGATACGACTATTTTGGGCTGACTATTGCTAAACACAGTTAGTAAACACAGAGCATTTTTGGTTTTACGCGACGGTGAAAATAAAAAGCTCAAACCAAGTATTTCAAATAATAAAACTTTTTGTTCAAACTTCTCCATAATAGCTCATTGATTTTCATTTTACCGTCAAACTGCGAAGTGAAGCTATTCAGTGAATCAGTAATTCTATTTAGTGTTGAATTTTCCTTTTCGCTTTGTAAGCGTCAGGTTGCTTTGTAAACACGTTATCGTTTGCTCGGCTATTTAAAGTGAATATAATTAGTGTTAATTTTCTCACGCTAGCTTTACCGGGAGCATATGCGAATTTGTCTTTTAATGTTTTCTAATGGCAGGATGGATCAGGACGAGTATAATTGCGTGATTTGCAATACAATCGTGGATGAAGAGGGCGTCACCATAACCTCCATAGGGAGTGAAAGTATCAATCGGGCTAGTCGGGAAAGGGGTGACACGATTTTCAGTTTGCCAGGAGACAAAGTTCACACAAATTGTCGGCGAGATTATTGTCGATCAAGTTCCATCAAGAAAGCGGCACAAAAAAATGCGCAAGAAGCAGGCCCCGCCCCGCGGCTACCACGGCGGCGCGAGAGTCTAACGTTCGACTTTAGAAGAGATTGTTTTTTCTGTGGAACTGAAATTGATGAAGAGGAAGAAAGAAAAAGATCTAGGAAAGTATACACGGTGAGAACCATGGATTTCCAAGACAGCGTAATGAGCGCATGCGATGCTAGGAATGACGAATGGGGAGAGAGTGTGCGCGCTCGAATCCAAAGTGTCCATGACCTACATGCAGCTGATGCCATGTATCATCACGTGTGCAGTACAAGCTTCAGGAAAAACATGCAAATTCCAAGACCATTTATTAGGGAACAACCAGAAGCTAAGAAAAGAAAAACTCTCGGACGCCCACTGAACCAAGAAATTAATGACGCTTTCCTAAAAGTACTGGAATATGTTAAAGAGATTGATGAGGAACAAATGACCGTTTCAGATTTAGTAGTGAAAATGCGTGAGTACTTGGGCGAGTCTGAGGACAGAGCGTTTAGCACACGTCATATGAAAACCCGGATACTTGAACATTTTGGCGATAATGTTATAATCACAAATGTGCGAGGTAAAGCAGATGTGGTGACATTCCGTAGAACGGCAGCGTCAATCCTAGACGAGTTTCACGCGCATCAAATGGAGCATGTGGATCCAGAACAGGAAAAACGGAACATTATCAAAGCTGCAGCTAAGCTGATACGGAGTGATATTAAACTGATCGAGACACCTGACGAATTCTACCCTATAATAGAGACTGAAGCAGAAAAGCATATTGACTTTCTGCCTGTCACTCTAAAGCAATTTCTCGAGAGTATTTGTTCGGGGAAAAACACTGCTATCAAAGTAGCAGCTATAGGGCAGGCAATAGTACAGTCATCGCGGCCACGTGCGATACTTGCACCATTACAGATTGGGCTAGCTGTGCAGCTACATCACGGATTCTCATCACGTTTCTTGATAGATACACTCCATCAACTCGGGTTCTGTTCTTCCTACCAAGAAGTTATGCTTTTTAACCAGAGCGCCGCGGTTGATCAAGGTACGAGCATTCCTGAGTACGAGGGGGAATTTGTGCAATACGTTGCAGACAACGTAGACCACAATGTGCGCACTCTCGACGGCAACAACACATTCCACGGCATGGGAATGATTGCAACCGTGACGCCAGGAACCAGGCGCATGCGCAGTGTACCGCGACAAAGTAAAGTCAGTGCACAAGAGATCTCCGCTGCTGGGAAAGTCGAAATTGTCGCGCCGTCTCAGCCAAGAATACCTACCTTAGAAGTAAAGTTTAACCAGATCACTATTGCTAGAGTAGAGGACCCGACCGCAAAGCTGGATGTTATGTGGAAATCGTCGTTGTTATTCAGTACAGCGAAACGACCAAATTGGTCAGGTTTGATGCAAACCGTTCACAAGGGAGAGCACAAGGGGAAGTCTTCAATCTCATTTCTACCGATGATCGATATGAATCCCGGCGACCTCAACTGCGTCAATTCCACCTTGCAGTTCGTCGCTAAGCACGCCCAAGAACATGGTATATCCAACCCGATCATCACATTCGACCAGCCCCTGTGGTGGAAAGCGTTCAGCCTGATCAACACCGAGGCCACCGCCAATAGCGAGCTGCGCAACATTATAGTGCGTCTTGGTGGGTTTCATACTGAAATCAGCTTCCTGGGTAGCATCGGCCACCTGATGGCAGGTTCCGGCCTTAAAGAACTGCTGGAGCTCATTTATGCCCCCAATGCTGTTGAGCATATGTTGTCTGGAAAGGCTGTTGCGCGTGCTGTACGTGGTCACCTGATTGTGGATGCCGTCCTAAATGGACTGCTGTACTCAGCAGCACTGGAAGTACCTCTACAGACAACAGGTTTGGCTCTCCTTGTTATTTTGTATTTACTGAAATGCTATAATGAATAATGCAGCTCTTCTATTTTGCTATAGGACCTATAGATGAAACATCGTCAGAGCCACAAGTCACGCCTACTACAGAGAATAGTAAGTGAATGAAGCGGCTTATCTAGACGGAGGAGGATTCACTATAATTATATTTACTTTGCTTGTTTGTTTTTAGTAAACGAAGATAGTCAGGATATCGTGAGCAGTAATGCTGGTCCAGTCGTTAGTGATGATTATCTCGCGCCCGCACACGACAGCCATTCAACTAGTACGTTCCTCTTACAAAACATCATATACCGTAGGGCGTTAATATGATTACTAGTTCTGATAAATAATCTTATTTCCATACTACTTTATTCAGTTGTAGGTGATGAGAACACCAAAGAATGGATTGACGAGACTGAAAAACTTTTTCAAGACCTCGTTGCTAAAACGAAAACTTTGAAAGATATCGTCGCCTCCGACATCCTGGACAAAATCCAAAATCGTGTCATCGAAGAACGAAACAAGAGTAGAGTTGCCAGTAGAACAGCGGGGCTATGGCTACAATATATGGATATGGTGGACATTTTGCGGGCTTTTATCAAAGCCGAGCGCACAGCTAACTGGGAGATGCACCTACAAGCAATTTCTCAAATGTTACCATACTTCGCCGCATCAGGACACAACCTATACACAAAGTGCGCTTATCTATACCTACAGTCTATGAGGACCCTAGAGGAGGAGAAACCAGAAGTTTACCAAGCATTTGCCGCCGGCTTTCATGTTGTAAGGAGAAGTGACCGCTTTTGGGCAGGCTTATCAACAGACCTGGTGATCGAACAAGTGCTCATGAGGAGTCTGAAGACCACTGGCGGACTCACCAGAGGCAGCGGTATGACAGAAAAACAACGGCTAACATGGCTATTGTCTACGCCCGCCTGCGCCGAAACGAGCTCCGCAATGCAAGAGTTGGTGGGTGTTGAATGTGACCACAGCGAGCAGAATAAAGATATGTCGAAAGCTAGACAAAAGCGAGACTTGGGAGATACTGCTGTGATTCTCGAAGCATTCGCTGATGGCAGAAACCCATTCCAGCAAGATTCAGTTCTCAAGAATATTATGACAGGTGTAAACGCGGACGAGTCTGTTGATGTGGATGACGCTAGAGCCAAAGGAGAGAAAATTCTCTCTTCAATGAAAAACCAACCAGTCAATACCTTCTCTTTCAAGCGCAGCGGGCAGTCGGTTACTCTTGAAACACGGTCTTCCATAAAGATTGACGGCGACAGAGTGCATGTTGATCCACAGCTCCTGTTCCAGCGGTTGGTGATTGCTTGTAATACCATCGACGATTTAGAGGAGGTGTTCGCATATGAACTATGTAGTTATCCAGCGGCTCTTTTCGACTCCCCAGTAACCTTGCGTCAGCCCCAAAAAGCCTCGCTTGGAGAAGCCTTATGGGAAAAGCTATCCCCTGCCGCCAAGACAGGCCCAACGGGTGCAGTGCAGTACGTTATTGACGGTGGTGCTCTGCTGCACCGAGTTCCATGGCCACGGCGTGCAACATACGAGGAGCTGTGCCGCAAGTACTGTCAGTACGTCAGACAAAGGTATGGAGAGAACGCCATAATTGTGTTTGACGGCTACGACAAGCCGACCACCAAGGACATGACTCATCAGAGGCGCTCCGCGGGCAAGGTTGGCGCGACCGTAACCTTCGCTGACGGGATGAAACTGACCATGAAGAAAGAGCTATTCCTTGCCAACACCGAGAACAAGAAACGGTTTATATCGGCATTACGCCGCTTTATTGAGGAGGATGGGTACCGCACTCTCCAGGCTGAAGGTGATGCTGATGTTCTAATTGTAAAGACTGCAGTCGAGAATGCCGCAAGTGCCGCGACAGTGCTCGTTGGAGACGACACCGATTTGATTGTCCTTCTTTGCTACCATACATCACTAGAGCGAAGTGAGCTGTTTTTTCGTCCAGAGCCCAAGGCGACAACCAAGCAAATTAAAGTATGGAACATAAACCAAGTTAAGACTGAGCTTGGTGCCTCGACATGCAATAACTTGTTGTTTCTCCACGCCATCTCTGGCTCGGATACCACATCGCGCCCGTATGGTATTGGAAAGGCTGCGCCGTTAAAGAAGTTCAGAGAATCTGCGAGTTTCCGAGAACAAGCGAGTGTTTTTTTAGCAGATGCATCTTACAATGAGTTGGCGACAGCAGGAGAGAGAGCACTGGTCACACTCTATGGTGGGAAGGAAGGGGAGAGCCTTGATGCCCTACGCTACCGCCGATACTGCGATAAAGTGTGTACGAGGGGCCGCCAGATCGAGGCCCACCATCTACCCCTACATCTGCTGCAGCACGATTCCACAGTTTGAGAGTTTTCCTCCAGATAAAAACAGTGGCAGGGTCTTGAAGATAATCTCAGAGTAGAGGAGTACGGATGGAAGCTCTCCGGTAACCATATGATTCCAGTTACTACAAGCCTTTCAGCTGCTCCCGATAATCTGCTGAAGATGATAAGATGCAACTGCGCTGCTGATTGTTCGACGGCGAGATGCACTTGCCGCAAACACGGACTCGATTGCTCCCCGGCATGCGGCCAATGTAGAGGCACAGGATGTACCAATATCAGCCTTGATCGCAATGATGATGATGATGATGATGATGCTGATGGCAGTTAATTAACTGTGTTATGATATGACGACTTACTAAGATCTGACTCACGGATGAGAAGAATGAGATACAATCGTTGACATCGCGCATAATATTATTTAAATTGGGTTTAACCCGCTGCAAGAACCATTCCCAGAGGACGCCTTTTGTTTAGTTCTTATTTCATGATTCGGACTACTAAACAAAGAAGCTTTGTGATGCAACTTGTCAACAATATAAAGGTTCTTACACCGGGGTAGAGCCTAAAATTGACTTGTCTTGGACATCGAAAGAGAGATACTGACGAAACATTGATTTAGAAGGTATCATTTTCTCTTTTCTGTGCAAATGCCTGTCTGTTGTGAGTGCAGAGTGACGAAATACAGTATTTTTATTAAGTTGTAATATCAAATAACTTACAAAAGTGTTGAAATAAGTATATCCTGGTCTATCAATTACCATTTTGGAGGAATTGGTAGATTTCTGGTGCGAAAATATGAATAAAAAGGTTGTTTTCGCATACAGCCTCGTTTCCATGTAAGAGGTACAATGGCTTCTCAATAAATGCTAATTTTTTTAATGTTGCCGTGCTCGGATTTTTTGGGATTTTTAGTATGTTCACCTATAGACCAATTCTAACAGGTTTTTGAAGAGAAAGCTTCTGTGGGAATTAGTTCAAGGTCTATCTATAAAATGCCTGGACTACCAGGGTCAGGGCCAAAAATAATGAGGGTTGTCCAATACACTGACAAATTTATGCAAGGCATTGTCTAAAACAATGGAGTGCAATGGAGTGTATTATAGAACGAGGCAATACAATGGAGGAGAACAATACCATGCATAAATTTGCCAGAGTATTGGACTGGTATGAAAATAATGCCCAAATTGATTTCAGCTCAGTGATACATACTTTGTTTCTGACTGGTCATATACGCACAAGAGATGAATCAGGGGCACCCAACGATGAAATATCTGTTCGGACAACGCTAGGAGACCTGAAATTTTCGCTTCAGAATTTAAAGCTTTTTAACACTTTCGTTATAGATTATAAGATTCCCTGGATTTTTCGAATTGCACAAAAAGGTTACATTTTACAAATTTTTGGGTGATTTTTGTCGTTAAAAGGGTCACCTAAAATTTTGGATGGAGTTTTTCCCCTGGCATTTTCGGAAGAATTGATTTCAATCCCTAAAATTTTCGCAACCCAAAACTTTCAGCTACGAAATCCGAACAGATATAAATTTGTAGGGATTAAAAATACCCCAGTTTACAGTTATTTGTATGCTCAGCAACGAATTATAATGGCATTCTGAGCTGTTGTACAGTATTGTCTCGTTGGGTGCACATGATGAAGACTCAATGAAAAGTCTGCAAGTGGATTTTCTGTAAATATAAATTCGGTCATAACTTTTCTAATATTTGTGTGACGGATAGCACACTTGGAGGACAACATCAACCGCAAAACCAACATCAACCGCAAAACCAACATCAACCGCAAAACTCTTGATAGAGCAGAATTCATACTGTAGTGAAATTACAATAATGATTACACCAATTCTGAATTAAACCAGTCCTATAGAATGATTACAAAGTGATTATGAGATCATAAGAAGGGCTCCTACCTCTACAGATTCACGGGCCTGTTTGATCATCTGGTCCAAGTTACCAAAGAATCCCATCCCTCCCCTCCTGAATGCTGATGACGATTATCATAGTAATCATCATCATCAGAGTCATCAGAGTCGGCACCCAGTTGTATTACCAATGGGCTGTGTTGAGGTGCAGTGTAGGATACAGGCTGAGAGAATAGGAGTTTCTTAGTTTTAGTTTCTGTTCTAGGAGATTGTCAAATCATGTCATCACCTTTATAATGTTCTAATTGCAAAATGCTACAAATATTCTTGCCACAAGAATTCAAGTCATTTTTGCAATCCGTTTCTATCCACTCTGTAATAGGTCCATGAAGCCTACAATCATGATCGCTTTGTAGTTAAAGGACTATTAACAAACCTAGACTAGTATTTTGCCTATACACTAGTTTTTTATACATGTTTTTTTTACCACCAAAAGTATGCTAAAATTGTGACACCACTCCTTTAAGTTCTCATCAACAATTAATTTCCATCTCAAATCCTGCTCAATTTTAATATTAGGCTTGACAATAATAGAACTTGACAGATGGCCAACAGAGCAAATTCCCCACTGCACTTCCAGAAAACTAAATGCATTGGATTCTGCCAGATTAAGTGCATTGTCATACAAACAAACAATACCCATTCAAGAAACATGCTGCATGCTAACATACCTTTCTGGCATTCTTGGAATTCACAGGTGAAGCCTCCTTAGATTTTGACGTTGTTTGGGCAATAGATTTCTCACTTGATTTTAATAGTAAAGGAGAATGAAAAGGTTGGGATGGACTGGCTGGGGCAGATGCTGATTTAGTTTCCTGCAAACATCCACATATCAAACTCAGATTCAAATAAAATCAAAATTATATCAACCTCGTAACATGGTATAGAGCGGATTTCACATTTACTGTCGTGAGTAATTCGCAATTACTTTGTACTAATTACTCCTATAGGTTTTGTTCAAAATTGGTGTAATTACTTTGCAATTGGTTTCACAACAGTCATGTGAAAACCGCTCTATGGGCTCAGGGGCCCGTTTCTCAAAACGGCCGGTAATTAACGGGCCCGTAAAACTTATCGGGAGAGTTTATGGGGAAGTTTATCGGGTACGAGCAAGCGTTTCTCAAAGCTCCCGGTAACCTCCCGATAGTTATCGGGCCCTGGAATCAAGTTTATAATTTCCGGATATTACAAATAACTTACCCAAAAAATCAATGAATTATCAAAAAACTCAGCAATTTGTGGACACTAGATCACAAAGTGTACCGCTAAGTTTGTATTTCCAGCGAAAAAAGTAAAGAAATCAGCTAAAATGTACGAAAACAAGAGCATTTTGTAGTGAAATTGTGCACTGAGATTGAACATTTGTTTACAATCTTGCAATCAACACGTCAAACTGATTGACAGCTAAGCTGTCAAACGAATCGTTTTGATTGGTTAAGAAGCGAGATGGTCGCATCTGATTGGCTAAAACTCTCCCAGTTTATCGGAATGGTGGGAAAAACAATTCCGGTAAGTTTACGGGAAACCATGGCACTGCGAAGCAAGAACTTTTCGAGGCAAAACGAGACAGGCCGGAAAATAGTTAGTTTTGAAGGAAAAAGAGTAAGTTTTTGATAATTTTAACTTGGCAGAGTCTAGTTGAATAACTAAGCTTTACCTAGAGTGAAACAATTCAGGAAAACAAGTCTATTTTCGACCTTATTTTAAGACTTCAAAATGCTTCCCGGTAATTAACGGGAGGTCAAGAGCTCCCGTAAAAAATCGGCCAATTTAACGGGAACTTTTACGATTTCGAAAATAACAGGAGTTTTGAGAAACAGTCAAAATATATCGGGAGGTGTTAACGGGTAGGTTTACGGGATCGGAATCATGCGCTATTCAAAATTTTGGCACAGGCTCAGGGATCAAACATTTCAGGAAAATCAGCCTCAGGGGCCAAAATTTCACTCAAAAATAGGGCTCAATGTATCCTAGATATATCATGTTACGAGGCTGTTATATGGTATGTACCTATTTTCTTGGATACTAGACAAATTAATTTTTCTGCTCACAGGACCATTTGTGGGTCTTCCCTGATCTTGTAGGTTTTGTGTATGTGCAGAAAATTGTTTTTCTCAACAGGTCTGTATCAAATCTCACACATGCAATGGCGCATTACCAGAGCCCTCCCCCCTCCATGAGATGACATATTATGGTAGTGTATATGGTAGTGAGGGAGCTCCAGGTCAAGAATGTTTCTAATCAATCATGCAGATGTTGGAGCGAAGGCAGCACCTTCCTATTCATGTACCTTGCTGTCAGCTGAAGACTTTGCAGCCCTCTTCTTAGCAACTGATTTGAGCAGGATTTCCCTCAGCATTGAAGCCTCATCATCTGATGCACCATCTTGTTCCTTTGGGCCACTATCATGGATGTACTGGGATGAAGGAGCACTTTGGTCCATTTCTGCACCTGGCTCATCTTGTAGAGTGGGGTGATCAGGAGGTTCTCCAGTTGTCCAGTCACTGTACATCTACAATAAAATGATTATTTTTGAATTAAGTAAATGGATAATAAACTGGTTCAAATCTATGCAAAGCATTTTAATAACAGTAATAGACCGCTATCTTATACCACATTCACACCAAAATCATGTTTCGTTAAACAAGGTTTTTCTTCGCCTCACATCTTTCCAAATTCCGTACTGTTTCTAACTCTTACTAGCTAAATGATCACTTGGTAACGTGTACATTACAGTGTATTTGGTTTTGTCCTTGGAACGGTCTCCTCTTGGGAGATCAGGATTTAAACCAGTTTAGCCAAACCACCTTTAAACTGAAGTGGTGGTGTGAATGGGGTATTATATGTGTACATTAGGTTGATAAGCACATGATACCGTACCGCCCTCGAGTAACGTAACATCGACTCGCGAGTCGCGAGTCTATTTTTATACTCGAAAGACTCGAGGCTCGCGAGTCTGTTTTTAATGAGTAGCCTCATTAAACAAGTCACTCGAACGGCTCGAGGCACTCTTGACTCGCGAGTCTTTCGAGTCTACAAAATTGTTTAAAAAAGGTGAAGTTTTACACAGCCAGGAAGAGATAAGAACAAATGTGATAGGTATTTAAAATCAAAGTTATTTGCTAGCGATGAAAAACTCAAGTGAATTCACAACAACAATCATCAACAATCAAGTTATTCACTAAATAAGTCATAAGTCTGAAAAAGCATCGCGGCAAACTAGAAATAAAGAAGTCATTGCGTGGTCCGGCGAGAAATTTTTAGCGCTGTCGAATATCTGCTACCGGTACAGGTTAAAAAATAACAAGCAAGCATCAGAATAAACATCAGAAACGCAAACTACCCGAAACTACACAACCTAGGCTTTAATTTGTTATAAGTTTTGTCTAGTTTAATAGAGAATTCATCTTGTTATTCCGAAATCCGACTTGGCATCACGGCGGCTTTTACACTTTAGTTGAGTTCGAACAAGAAGCCGAGTGATTGAGTAAAACTCTGCGCTTTTGTTTTCCCCTGTCAAGTTCGCATCACAATAAACATCTGGCCCCGGTTGTTCAAAAGCCGATTAACTTTAACCCAGAGTTAGGATTTAACCCTGGGTTATCTTCTCTAATCCAGGATTAACTAAATCGGGGTTAAAATGATGTTTCTCGAAAGAAGGTTAAGTTAAAATTAATCCTGGGTTAGCTAAACCAGAGTCAACTCAATTTAACTCAAGATTAACCCGGTAAATCCAGTTTTACTGCCCAAAAAACTAGAAAAACACACCTGCTCGTGCTGAATAGTTCTAGAATAGTTTTAGTGTAATTACAAGTTTTTCGCAGTGATCTTTTTATCTTAAATATTTTGCACAAACAAAGTAGTTCTTTCGAAAGCCTGGAAATAAGACTTGCGCTGAATGAAGAAGTATTCCTTTTCGAAAACATGATAAATAATTTAGGAAGCCTAGCCTTTTCATTATTGTCGTTTAGATTTCCTAGCAAATGCCTTCTTTTCATTAAGGCAAAGTCCATTTCGTTCTTTAGTAAGTTCTTAAATCGACTGTTTCAGTGAAGAAAAAGAGACGAAAAGCTCACATTTTGTTTTGTTGCCGTATGCTGCCACAACACCTATTTAGTATTAAAATCATGTCGAAATCTCAACTTTGTTTGCAAAAAAATCGACTGATTTTATTCATACAAAACTTATCAATGACATGACTGATTCTCGACTTACGATCTGCAAGAGGACCTCTGTTTTCATGTAGTTTGCCTTGGCTTTCGAGTTTCCAACCCGCCAACTTGTTTTACAGAAGATCCTTCTTCGCCACTTTTTTGGTACGAGAAATGCTGGCAAAACATAGCTAAATATATATAGTTGTCACCAACTGTTGAAGCTACAGTTCCCCTCTTATCTTTTCTGCTGGGCGAAAGATAAACCAAAAAAAGAAAAGCTAATGTGTGTGGGTTTTCTTTTGAAACACTGCCAGTTTCCAAACTGCAATCGTTTTGTGAGAGAATCACGTGGTACTTTGGATTCATGTCATTCTAAATTTGGAAGTGTCACGCAAGGGTATTATAATAGTTTGTTTTTGTTAATAGAGTAACGTTATAGATCTTGCGATCGGCTGCAGATGACTTCGAAAGACTAATTGTTTTTTAAAGTTTGTTTTTTTCCCTGCCACAGCTATAATTCTCCACACACTCTTCAAATTTAAATGATTTGCAAGCTTTCAAAACAAAACAACTTATTTCATTACACTCGATAGCTTGAGGTCAGACCCAAAAAACCTCGGCAAACATGTATAAATACATTTTCACAGGGGCAAATTAGAATTTAAATAATAATTAATGGCCCAATAGTCACGTTGTCCTCTTTTCTAGTGCCATTCTAGTGTTTTATTCTACTGCTGATAGCCCAGTTAAACCTGGATTAGCGATTTAAACCACCCCCAAGAGGTGTGTTAAATTTAACCCTCGATTTGCCGTATTTTAAACCCGGATTAAAGTTAAACCACTTTCTAGCAACACCTCTAGCGCGCGTGCTCAAATTTAATCCTGGATTAAACCCGGATTAAATTTAATCGGCTTTTGAACAACCGGGGCCAGAAACGCAAACTACACAACCTAGGCTTTGATTTGATATAAGTTTTGTCTATTTTCTTAGAGAATCCATCTTGTAATTGTAAATCTGACTTCTGAACAAGAAGCCGAGTGATTGAAACTGATTGCGCTTTTGCAAACTGCACATGGCATCTTATAATTGCGAAATAGCTGAAAAAGCGGGAAAAGGAGGTTTTTATTTGCTAATTTTCTTCATCTGCAAAAGCGTTGCGAGATGGCGCGCGCACTTGAATGGCTTCCAAATAAAAGTCCGTATCGTACATCGGATTTTTGCTACTTCAATTTTAAGAATCACGAAAAACACCTGTACGATTTGTGTAACTTTATTCTCAACAAGATATTCAGAGCTGACAGCGACTCTACAAAAAGATTGCCGGTGACAACCATAAATATGCCCAGCATCGCGCTTGTTTTGAATGAAGCTATAATTGGCCTTTATCCGCCGCACAACAACGATTGAAAATCCTCCGTCTTCTTGTCAAACTGCCATATTTTCGAGAACAATTTCTTTCGCTATCTTATCTGTGCCGGTATTTTGTCTTTCGATCTTCCTGACTCGCGAGCCGCTCGCGAGTCTCAACCAGCCAGCTTTATGCAAACAAAGGAACCAGCCACTCGAAACGTTCGAGTGACTTATGAATATCATGAATATGCAGCCTGAAAATACTCGCGAGCCTCGAGTCTTTCGAGTATAAAAATAGACTCGAGACTCGCGAGTCGATGTTACGTTACTCGAGGGCGGTACGGTACATTGTATAGTTAACAAAGAGACTTCTTACCAATTGTCCTGGAGGGTAAAATCCATACAGATTGGGTGGAGGTATCTAAGGAGAGATATGATGGTTCATTAGAAAATGATTTTCAAAATGACTGATAAAAGCACATGGAAATCGAAAAGCCAGTTGAAGGATTTACCTGTGGTGGATGTCCCTGAAATATGTTGTAAGGCTGAAACAAAAACAATACAGAATGTGTCACAACCCACTAAACATATGATGTACTACTGACAATGTTGGGCACCCACAACCTACCTGAAGCCCTGCAAATTGCTGCTCCTGCAATCTACGCAACTCTGTGGAAAACAGAAAGGCATTTTTGTTGTCTATTACTACAATTTATGACTACACTCTTTTAAATATTTTGCAAAAACTGCAAAAACTTGGAACTCCCTACTGGAACGCTTGAGAGGCGAATCCACTATTTCTACATTTAAGTCAATGCTCAAGCCTCTACAATATTATTGTTGGAATGACTGCACATCGTATGATTATGAATTTTCATTATATTATTTATATATTATTATCATCTTTTATGTGATCATTTTCTGGGTTATACTCGGAGATATTAGGTTCTGTTACAAGCTACTCTGAAATTCGAGTTTAAATAAAGTTATGTAATGTATGTCAGCAATAATGCTGCTTCTTAAGCATTTCTGGGCTTGAAATTGGAACACAGTCGCAATTTATTTTTCCTTTTGCAACTAAAAAGTTTACCTGTTACTTGCAAAATTAGCTAAATATATTACCAATTCAACAACTTCATTTTCAATGGATTGCCACATGAGAGAAGATTGCATGCTTTATGTTTAAAGACTATGCATTCTGACCACAGAGCCAGCTTCCTTCTCTGACCCTGTGGGGGTGGCGCTGATTACAGCATATAATGTAATATGTGGTATGAGTATGGTATACACACCATTAAAATTATAAACTCATTTTCAAAAAAAGTTAGAGATTGCAAGAAAATCAGCAATACCATACAGAAGTACCATTCAGTTTAAATATTATACACCTATTTCGGAAAAGATTGCACAGTCACAACTGTCTATTGTAGCCTGTGATGCTGTCATGGGAGCAAAAAGGTATACCAAAACAAAATCATGGACAGTAGTTTTTAGGAAAAACAGCCATACTTATCACCCTGCTGATGCCAAATTATTCTACAATACGCTCGCAAGAAGTTTTGTACTGGGTTAACAGGAGAATTTAGTTTCTACCATGATGTACCGCTGGCTACAACAGACAGTTGTGACTGTGCAACCTTTTCTGAAATAAGTTGATTGAAGATCAGTTTTAACTTTGAGCATCTTAACTTTAACAAAAGAATGAATGTTCAAACTTAATGTCCAAAAGTACTGATACATAAGGCACCACCTGGAACATAAAAGTGATCACACGAAAAATTGCTGCTGTCTATTTGGGATGCATTAGTAAGAACACAACAAACACAGTACCTGCCTCCCCTGGGAGTGGAGGTGGGGGAGGGGGTAGACCAGTCCCTGACTCTTCAATAAGGGGCAACATAGGACCATCTGATGATATAAATGGACAATGGATTAGGACTGAACAAACTGCAGGAAGATCTTTCGTTTATGCTTGTAGAAGGTGGTCAATTTACATTCTACGATTTGTTGGGTAGATTGTCAGCCTTATTCAATTTTAAATTATTTATTTTTCATAAATATATTGTGTAAACAGGGGCTCATAAGAGGGGCATGCCTCTGATATATATTCTTGATAAGGCGTTTTGAGAGACCAAGTTATTTTTAGATTGGTATTTACTCGTTTCTATGCTGCTTCCATCACATATATTTAGAATAACAATAGCAGAGAACAACAAGAAATCATGCATATCTTGCAAATGACAGCCATCTGTAAAGCTTAAACTGATAAATCAAATTTGATTGGCTAGTAAAACAAAACCTTTACAATTTTACTGGTATGTAAAACCATTCTAAAAATAACTAGGTCTGTCAAAATGCCTTTATCAATAGGGCAATACTAGAGAGGGATGCCCCTATTTATGAGACCCTGGGGGCAATTTACCTGGTTTTTTTTTATATAGGTAATAACTGTATTTTCCTTTGGAAATTCCAGAGGGGTGGAAATTCCAGAGGGGTGGGGGTGGGGGGGTTGGGTGGGGTGGGCTTTGAGTGCATTCCCTCCATGGATTTTTTTCTGGATTTTTTTCTGGAATTGCATGTTGCATTGTTAATCACATGGACAGCAGAGTCAATGGGTTTGGGTGCTTCGCGTTTCAGACAACTTTGTGCAAAGTCAATCCCTGCCACCCATGAATCATATGATAACCCACCTGCTGAGTCACTTTCTACATCCATGGGTGCTTCTAGATAATCATCCTGATCATATGCATTAGATCCCTTCCGCCGGCCAGGAGATGGTCCTCTCTGAAGGGCATCACCACCTGGGTGGGAGAGCTGCCATTGGCGCAGCCTTTCGCGGCGCCTCTTCTGCCTGTTCTCAACTTCATCCCTGGAAAACAAAAGCAATTGCATGTAGAAAATACAATTGTCTCATCCACTCTAACATAAACATTACTCTTGACTATTGAATTACAGGGACGTCAACTCTCTGGTTTTACGGGAGTCTCAAGATTTGTTGCTTCATCTCCTGGGAAAAAATTACATCAGACAACTGCCATACATCAACTGTCGATTTCTCCCAGGAGAATTTCAGGAAACTTCAGTATTTCAAGGCAGTCTCCAGATTTTTGAAGTCCTGAGGTTGACATCCCTGGAATTATTTCAAACATGTACCATATACACCCGTTTCAAACTGGCTGCTTTGGGAATTGGTCTTTGGTCATCAAACATCACTGTTTAGTTATGGTTTCATCAAATCCCAAAGCAATGCTTTTGAAATTGGTGTATTGCTGGATTTGCTTTAAGTGAGAACAAAAACTTGTTTCTGTGTCTTTCAAGGTGAGACAGAAAAGATTGCATGCTTTCAAAAAGCTGTGATTTGATTGATGGAGAGTAGCATGTGCTAATTCAAAATGTAATAGCAACATCTTATTTGCCCTATAGAAATATATAAAGTGTTCATGCCCTCGGAACACAACTTTACAGTGCCCAAGAAAACACAAAAAATAATGTGTCCAGGTTTAAAGTCAGTATTTTCTTATACCTTTGTGTTGCTGAAGTGTTTATCAGTTCTAGAGGCGTGACAGCTAGTGTAAGAAGTCTCTCCTCCAACTCGCTATGAGCATCCACAGGGGTCAAGGAGGGTACTGGAACACTCTCCTTAGGATGGAGGGGTTGTGCTTTTGCCATCCTCTCCTTGGGTTTGCGCTTTCTAACCCGTCGCCTTTTACGTTTTGATGTCTGCTGACCAGTTTTTGCATTTCCATCATTTCTTGTCCTAGGCAGGGCATCACCTGCACCAAGGGATTGTTTGGCTTCAAGTTCTTTGGTGCTGTAATTCTGTTTGTTACTCAGCTCTTTTAGAGAAGGCACCGGAGGGCGTAATGGTTTGATTTTAAAAGGTGAAAATGCTTTCGGCAAAGGCTTGTCTTTTACTGTTTCGGCACCTTTAGAATTTGATAAACTCCTAGTGGAATTTGAATTACTAACATCATTATTGTTCACAACATTATTTTTCTCTTCATTGCTCTCTTTTCTACTTCTCTGATTATTAACATTTGAATCTAATTTTTGTCTTTTAAATCTTCTACAGGAATATCCACAAAGCTCTCATCAATAATTTCTTCTTCTAAGGCTGCTGCTTCTTCCTCCTCTTTCTCTAAAGCTTCTAGTTGCTGCTGGATAAGTTTATGCCTCTCCAATAACAAGTCAAAATCATCACTAGGTGTTTCCACATTGGAATGCCCCTCTCTTGGGGGAGACAATGGTTTCTGATGGGATGAGAGATGAGCAGGAGAAGGACCTCTCTGCCAATGGGGCTGTGGACCAGGTGATAAGCCACTGGTGTATTGCTGAGTTGGTAAAGCTGTGTTTGTTAAGGAATGTAGCAGTGAAAACTGGGCTGTCATATAAAATGGCTATGGACAGCATTACACTTACCAAATTATACCTTTGAAGATTTCTGGCTGGTTTTCAAGACTGGTTTACACTAGAAAAGCATGCATTAAGTGCAAGGCTCTAGTGTGAACCACATATCGGGACATTTTTTATCCTTTTATCAGCCCTAAGGTACAAAACTCTTCTTCATTTCCTGGTATTTACTTTTCACAGGAAACGAAGGAGGGCCTGATCAGGTTAGTAAAAATAACACAAATTACCTGTGCTGCATGCTCAACTTTTAGGTTTAAACTCAAATAAAATTAGAATTTGGTTTTATATCCTTTTATCAGCCCTAAGGTACATTAAACTCTTCTTCATTTCCTGGTATTTACTTTTCATGGGAAACGAAGGAGGGCCTGATCAGGTTAGTGAAAATAACACAAATTGCCTGTGCTGCATGTTCAACTTTTAGGTTTAAACTCAAATAAAATTAGAATCTGGTTTTATATCCTTTTATCAGTCCTAAGGTACAAAACTCTTCTTCATTTCCTGGTATTTACTTTTCACGGGAAACGAAGGAGGGCCTGATCAGGTTAGTGAAAATATCACAAATTGCCTGTGCTGCATGCTAAACTTTTAGGTTTAAACTCAAATAAAATTAGAATTTGGTACCGTACCGCTCTCGAGTAACGTAACCTCCAATCGCGAGTCGCGAGTGAAAATTCTAGACTCGAAAGACTCGCGGCTCGCGAGTATTTTTCCATTGGAATATTCATGATATGTAAAAAGTCACTCGCATTTTGCGAGTGACTGGCAGCTCTAGGTTCAAACGAGTAAACTTTATCGATGAACGTCCAAAGCCAAAACATCGCCCAAACATCGTACCGAAACTACACGGAAGATAAGATCGCGAACCGGTTCAGAAAAGAAGACCACCCGTATATACTTCTTTTAATCTTAAGTTTCAGTTTAAAAGAAGTTCTTGAAATAAAAATATCATACTAGCTTCAAACGAAAAAGTGGCATGTTCTTATCAAGCAATTATTCAAGAAGACGCCAGAAATTTGTTCAGCGCCATGTTGTTGTTTATCACTCTAGTCAGACTCCAAACACACAATGCGTTTAAGAATTATGGCGCTGTACTTCTCTAGACTTCGCTGAATCCATCGCTGAAAACGATCACAAGCCCTTCTGAAATAATAAACAATTCTACCGGTTTGGACGGGCTGATCTTTGCCTGTAAATTTCCTGCACTCGAAGATTCGCGAGAAGGCGCATAATTTAAGTTTGTTTTAGCGTCTCGTTGTCGCCGAAAAGTCCGGGCACAAATTCAAACCTACGGTAAACTTCGAAGTATTCTCGCTCGCTTCGTAAATAAACCCCACAAAACTTACGAAAGAAAAGAGCTTACCTATGGTACTTCAGTTATTTCATAGTTATTATTTAGTGTTTTATTACTAGGAAAGAAAACCGGCGAAACATTCTACGATACTTGAGCGTCTCGTCGCTAAGTTTGTTGCAAACCTAAACTTCGAAGTTTTCGCGCTCGCTTCGTAAATAAAATACACAAAACTTACGCCAGAAGAAAGCAAATTAGTAAAGTACTTTAATTATTTCATAGTTATTATTTAGTGTTTTATTTCTAAGAAAGGAAACCGGTGAAATATTTCACCGATACTTTAGTGTCTTTTTGCTAAAATAACACTGTAGTTTGTTGAATGTCGATAGAACGAATTCAAAAGCCTTGAAGTTTTCCTGGTTTTCTCGCTTGCTTCGTAAATAAACCCCACAAAACTTACGAAAGAGGAAAACTACCTATAGTACTTTCATAGTTATTATTGAGTGTTGTATTACTACCGGTATCGGGGAAACAGTTCACCTGTATTCTAGCGTGTTTTCACTAGTTCGTTGATTACCGAGCACGAAGGCCGGGTACGAACCCACGGAAAACTGCCAAGTTTTCTCGCTTCGTAAATAAACCCCACAAAACTTAGGAAAGAAGAAAGCCTACCTATAGTACTTTAATTATTTCATAGTTATTATTTAGTGTTTTATTACTAGGAAAGAAAAACCAGCGAAACATTTCACGGAAACTTTAGCGTCTCGTCGCTACGCTAAGTTTGTTGAAGGTCGGACACAAATTCAAACCTAAACTTCAAAGTTTTGCGCTCGCTTCGAAAATAGACCCCACAAAACTTACGCGAGAAGAACGCTTAAAATATTACTTTCATTAGTTTGTACGGTAGCTATATCTTTTAACGTTACGGTAGTCTGGAAATTCTTGCGAAATTCTTGTTTTGTAACATGAAAAGAATTCCTCGCTGAAAGCGTTCACAGCCCTTCTGAACAATTCTATCGGATTTAGATGGGTTGATCTTCGCCTGTAAATTTCCTACACTCGCAAGACTCGCGAGCAAACGCATTTCGAGTGGATCGAGTGAACTTGTTTAATGAGCTCCTCATTATAAAATTACTCGCGAGCCGCGAGTCTTTCGAGTGTTGACTTTTGACTCGCGGCTCGCAAGTATAATGTTACGTTACTCGAGAGCAGTACGGTATTTCATTGATGTTTATATAATAAACAGAACATTGCATGGCTGCTTGGAGATACAAATTCGAGTGTTGAAAATTGATCCCACTCATTTGCTGTGTTTACCTGGCCTGTGTGATAAATTTCCAACACTCAAAGATAAAATTTGTATTGATTATGAGCTCTCAAGAACTTCTACCCAGAAAATATTCAGGTCTCGGCGAGTACAGATTCTGACAACATTTTTTAAATAGCTGTAATACAAGACTAGAGTCACTCGGGCACAATGAGCAAATAATTTTGTTCACAAACATGAAACTTTATACTGGGACCACTGCAGGGCCTACCTCTTCCCTTCCACTACCAGTCTAGTTAAAAATATCCTTTGCAGACAAGAGCCTTTTTTTCATAGAAATACAACACAAGGATACGCTTACGAGCGGAACTTCTACTCCAATTCGACGGTTGTTGCCAACTGCCGCCGCCATAGTGGTTTTTGTTGTTTCTTGACCCCGTAGGAGAAGTGTGAAAAGAAGGGCGTACTCGCATTTGCTTAGCCCACTCTTCACTGCCACAGTCCTGTTCCCTCCTTGGGTACGTCCTCATATACGAAGGCATGAAATCATTGACTTCCTGAGTGGTTCGTCCAGAGCGAGAGCTTCGCGGCACGCAATGGAATGTTGGATTTTGGCGGGAGGGCTGTGCGAATTCATCTTTGACAGAAATTTGCGGCGGTATTTCAGTTTCATCGTCATCTGCTATTTCTCCATCTTCTAAATCATTGATTTCTCCATCTTCTAAGTCGACGTCTTTCTTTATTGACGTCATTTTGCTAGATTTATCAGCCCTTTTCAGTAACTCTCTCTTCTTCCTTCCTGGCCGCCATTTTAGGTTTCTCTTTCGTCAGCGAAAATTACCCAGAATACATTGCAAAGGCCTAGCCTCTCCGTCCATGCCCTACCACAGGATAACCACATACTGATTTCGTATTTTGCAAAAAAAAAAGGGAAATTTCTAATCAATGAAAGTTCGGAACTATCAAATTTGTCCCTGGAAACATTCAATCGTCATTTATTTATTGGTAATATATGTTCCACTGTGAAACGTAACCCTTAACGGGACTGAAGTGCACTCACTAGTCATTGGTAAATATGAGACCCAGTATCTTTATTTGTCTTTTTTAGGCACACTGCGTGCAATATATAGAATACGAGGAAACATACTTGTATACGATCTCAAAGAACCATTTGCTTTTACGTTGTTCCACTAAAGTTTCTGCCATATGACGTCATCGGCAGCAGGCAGTGTTTAGTATGCAAATATGTAAATTGTTCGATGACGTACTCGTGACGTCACGGCAGCCCGTAGCATTGTGTTTAGCGAGTGAACATGTCCGCCATTTTGTTCCCGTCGATGTTTTCGAGGCGAAGAAAGTCATGATTTTCAGCAATGCCGAAAGATAAGCATGAAAATAACGAATATCGAAGGAACTACTCTATTATGAGCCCCGAAGATGTGGCTGCGGGCAAGAAATCTCATTGGAGTGAACTGGAAATTACCGCTCCGATCCGAAACTTGAGTCCCAAACTTTGGCAGCTGCGGTTCCTGACGGCGTTGATTGTAAACGACAATAATCTCACAAGGATTCCTCCAGAAATCTCCAAACTATCGAACCTTAGACACCTCGATGTTTCCTCGAACAAACTACGAAGTTTGCCTGCAGAAATGGGCGATATGGTCACATTACGTGAGCTACTTCTTTGCAATAATGGTTTGCGGATTTTGCCCAATGAACTCGGCAAACTTTTCCAGTTGCAAACTCTGGGACTAACTGGAAACCCTTTACCCCAGGAAATACTAAGTTTAAATGCAGAAGCGAGTGGGACTGCCAAATTATTGGCCTACATGTTGGATAATTTAGCTGGTAAGTCGTGGGTAAACAGCTTCGGCTGTGGTGTCAACTACTAAATTTAAGATTCTGCCAAAAGGCGAACGAAAATGCTTTGTATTTCCGTAAAGTTTTGGGATGCAAGCGATTAGTCTGCTCTGGCTTGTAATTACTTTAAGTTCGGTTGCAATCACGGTGTTTCTGGGTAATGGAGACGATAAATGAAATATTTTTTATCTCTTTTCACTACAATGCTGAGTTCTTTGTGCGCAGTTTACACGCGGTTTGGCTGCACAATGGACGTGTTGTTTTCACATGAATTGATGAAATTTTCAATTCGTTTGATCTGCACCAAAAAAAAACTTATAAAACTTCAATCAGCCTACTAAATGACCTCCTATATACAACACGTAATTGCTACTGAAGCTCTTCTAGATGGCTAGACTTTTTGTGAAAAGGAAAATGTCGAGGGTCACGTCTTGCATTCAAACTAATTTCTTATGCAGAGAACCATGTTTATAGTTGTGAGTGATTTTACACGAACAGAGTCAAGTTTGAAGATTTTTGTAGCTTCTAAACCATGGAATATCTCGGCCTATGTTACTGTAAAATATTGTTTTTCTATGTTTTAGAATGCTGCTTCTTTGCTTTTTCCTTGATGGATTTTTTTATTTTTCAAACCGGAAAGTAAAGTTCTGCCTGCAATAAACGTGTAATATTGCTTCAACTTCAGCTCTCAAGTTGTGGTTTGTAAAGTTTTAGTTGAGTTTGTTTATCGTTCTGACTTCAATATAACACATTGCAGTTAATATTCTTTGGTGAATTTGGAGAACTTTGCTGTTAGAATTGGTAGGTTTTCTTTCATCTCACAAATCGTGAAACTTTCCAACTTCTCTCATGACTGTGGAAAACAATTTTAGAATTATCTTTCTTTCCTTGAAATTAAGATACCGAATGGGAAAACAGAAATTTTGAAGAAAAATATTATAATCATGCAGGCTGTTATCAACAGATTGAAATTTCTCCAGAAGTATTACAAATCAATCCATGGTAACAAAAATACTGTTCCAAAAATGATGAAGTCATCAAAGAAGATGGAAATAATTTCAAGTTCACAGAAAACATGGTTACAAGCCACTGTTATTTGTGAACACTTAAAAGAGAAATACAACAATTTACTGCAAAAAACTTCACTTCAAAGTAAAAAAAAAATCAATGAACCAGCTACAGCTCTCAATGAAATTGAGGTTTCAGTTTCAGCCATGTTCTAACATGTCATTAGTTCCACAAACAGCTCCACAGGGATGTTTGTGGGATTTAGTTACAGAAATCACAAGTGTCTAGCAAATAACCATAGTACTGGTAGCCATCACTGCATGTTAATCATACTAATTGTAGCATGTGTCTGCATTCCAATGGGGAACTTTTTTCCACTCAAACACCATCCAGCTGTTTTTTTTTTCCAATTAAAACATTTTTTTCTTGTATTGGCAAGAATTTCAAAAAGATTTGTAAAAAAATTGCAATTGATGGATACCCGCATTTTAGCAGTTGGATAATGCCTTGGTTTTCTTTTCAAATCTCTTGTACTATTTAACAATTAGACCTTGAGGCCGAATGTGCTATGATGAATAGACCATGAGGCCGAAGGCCGAATGGTCTATTGATATCATAGCACATAAGGACGAGAGGTTTAATTGTTTTAGTATAAACCAACTAGTTGGTCAGTTTTGGTTCCTTGCAAAGAAAGGTGATGGTTTTGCCAGGCACGGTCTATCACTAATAGACCATTAGTAGCTCAGCCAATCAGAACCGGGATTTGTAATAGACCATTAGTTGGTTTATACTAAAGTTAGAATAGCTCAAAACCTTAGATATTCTGAAAGTTTGGGAGTAATATGATAATTTGGAGCAAAGTTATAGACCTTTGAAGTTGCATATTTTCAGAGCCTCATCCGATGTCTCTAAAAATAACTTTAGCGGCATATAACTGTACTCCTAATTATTGCAATACTCCAAAATCATTAGGATTTCTAAGTTTGGGGGTATTCTAGCTAGAGCATACCAAATAGTGAGAACACCAAATAATTACCAAACTGTTAAATTGTAGGGATCGCTCAATTGAGCATAAAAAACGTTTAATCTCCTCAGAAAATGTTGCCTTCTGTCAAATTTAAACTGGGTTTGACTTGTACGATGATTTAAATCTAGTTTTTGCATCACCAACCTGCAAACACTTGCTAGACATAGGAGCATTTCATTTTGACAAACAATCCTTTGTGCACAATGAGATAAGATCAGCTGGATGCAGTTTTAAGAACTAATGCTAATAAAAGTACAAAGGTATTTTTACTTTTGAAACAACAGAGAAGCAATGGATTTATGGGTACCCTGTGGGGCTTGTACAAAGAGTTTTCCATGCAATATAATTTAATGTGAATACAACTGGCAAAAGTTCAAAGACAGAAACATTATATATTACTTGTCTAGTGCTTTTGCACAAGAGCTTACAATTTACAAACCACATCATAGTTTAGTCTTGTGATATCCTAACAAGTTTTAATTATTTGAAAACACTTCACTTGTAATAGTGGTGTTACAATACCTAGCTGTCTATTTTTAGATTCAGCATTCCTTAAATAAAGTCTTCCAAATTAATTTTGTAATTCTAGAGTCTGCGTCCAACCAGGGTTCCAAAAGAACAAAAAAGGCCATTATGTTAAATTGGCCCATCATGGCATCACAAAATTTTAATGAATAATAATAATAATAGGCTTTATTTAAAGAGGGTAAAAACACTTGACAGTAGTAAAAATACACTGATAACCGCGTGGCCCTCTAAGATATAAGCTAAAATACAAATCTAAATAAAAATACAAAAGTATACTATCTATAAATATATATATATATATATATATATATATATATATATATATATATATATATATATATATATCGTTAAAATGTTATAAAAATGTACTATAGTGTAAGGAGCATGGCGGCCTTCTGCTCCAATGGAAATGATTTAAAAATATTATATTTGAAACTACCTAACGAACTCATTTTACGAATAGTGACACCTATACTGTTCCATTCTTGAGTGGTTCTTACTGAAAATGTTCTTCCGCCTTCAGTTTTTCTTGTATATTTCTTACACACTAAATTGATATTCAAATATCTATTACCATATTTACCCGTATATAAGACGCACCCGTATATAAGACGCACCTTGAATTTTGAGGTCATTTTGGCAAAAAAGTAAATTTCTAAAGATTTTCAATTTGTATTGCGTGCAACAGGTCTTCCATAAATAAATCTCATGAGAAATAGACTGGCAGTAAGTGGAAAATTACGATTTAAACGTGAGGGCAAATGTTTTATGCCACGAACAGATGAGTAAAACATTCCGACCGTTTCTTCATTTTATTTTGTTTGTTTGAGATAAATCTTGTGCTACACACGATTTCACGCAAAATTTAAGTAGTTGTGCTAATATTTCTATGCACTGTAGCCTTCTAGCAGGCGTTTACAGGCTGATTTTGTCGCAAAAATCCCAGAGTTCGTAGTCGCAAGTGCAGACGAGCGCCATCTTGGATTTTTGGACGTGCGTCCTGGGCTGAGTGGCAAAATCCCAAATGGCGCTTGGGACTACGAACTCCGCGATTTTGGCAATAAAAACAGCCTCCAACGCCTGCTGGCAGGTTTCACAGATCAAAATCCTAGCTTTATTATGTGCAACCGAACCACACAACCATGAATCAGCAAATTTGTAAAGGATCTTTTGTATTTGTTGTTATGCAAATTCCCAAAAGTGATGTTCCGTGTATAAGACGCACCCCAATTTTGGAGTGAAAAAAGTGCGTCTTATATACGGGTAAATACGGTACTCCTTTGATGCACATCAGAGTTTTTAATAAGCAAGTCATCAATATAGGTGGGAGTAGTATAATCGTTCACGCGCTTGAACTTGAACGCTAGCGTGCATCTCTTAATCTGAGATTGTCTTGTAAATGGGAGCCAATTTAGATTATTAAATAAAGCAACTGATGGTGTTTTCCTGTCAGCGCCTAGAATAATACGTGCAGCTCTTTTTTGCAAATTAAATACACTTTGTAGGAAATCTGAATTACTATTATCCCATGCCATACTTCCATACATAAGGGTGGGCTTTATAACTCCATTATAATAGGTTTCTCTTTGGCTGATGGTGTTTTCCTGTCAGCGCCTAGAATAATACGTGCAGCTCTTTTTTGCAAATTAAATACACTTTGTAGGAAATCTGAATTACTATTATCCCATGCCATACTTCCATACATAAGGGTGGGCTTTATAACTCCATTATAATAGGTTTCTCTTTGGCGTTGCTTGAGGAACGGACTAATATGCTTTAAGAGACCAATGCGTTTCGATGCATTTTAATGCACTTGGATAAGCAAATGTATTGCTCAATTCAGCGACCCTTGCCAAGACAACTGACTCTTTGAAATCACATATTATAAGCTTGTGTGCCTCCTACAATTTTATCTGTAGTTGCTAGTTTTTAATTTCTTACCCTGAATTTTTTTACTTTTATTTGAATTTTATGCGCTGCTCTTTCTTTGAATTCATTTGATATAAATGCCCACTACCAACCACTGGTACATTAAACCAATTTGAGTTGAGTATCACAGGAACATTTACTGTAAATGTACTGGTATAAATGTACTGAGTAAAACAATAATTGTAATTTTCACTTGTGCCTGTACAATTACAATTATTACAATAGTCAATATTTTTTGGACTTTTGGCAACAAATTGTATTTGCAATGTGGAAAATTCTGGTAGCATTATGCACCAGTCAATTGACAGCCCCACACCCCCCCATTCGTGCATTAGCGGGGTACTAGCGGGGCTTTCGTACAGAATTCACACTACATTACTGCCCCGTTTGTCGGGAGATGCACTTTCTTTCACGGCTTCCACACAGTACATCGAGCGGGGAGTCACTCTCTTCCCCGGGACACAACACAACAGAAACCAGGCGCTTTCTGGGCTGCCTCACCTCCATATGAACACCCTTTACTTCACAAAAGAAACGACAAATACAGATTTTTGTTACTTGAATTACACGTATTAAATTTTAATCTACACTAGCGAAAGTACATGCAAGTAGAAAAATATGGTTTTATTACGCTTTGCGATCGGCTGTGGCTGCATTGAAAACTGGGCACCATTAACATGACTCTTTTCAGTGAGTAAAAATCCTTTGTGTTATCTTCTAAATTCATTGGGCAAGGAGCGCATTCACTCTTAATTATTACCCTGGGGACGGTGCATTCACCTCTCAGATTGTCCCCGCAAACCGAGGCGCTCACTGCCTTTCATTTGCCAAAAGGTGAATGCCCCGCTAATGCGCGAATGGGGGGGTGCGGGGCTGTTAATTGACTGGTGCATTAGTTGGGATTTCAGTTTTTTTGCTCCTGATATTTTGGTCTATTCAGGAAGCATGGGGATTTTGTTATGGGGTTTGTTGCCCATTTCGTAAAAAGATTCTGAAAACAAGTCGATGACTCACTGCAAAGCATTTGTTTTAGTGTCAACATTGATAATTGGATGTCATAACCACAAATGCTCTGGTGTTTTATTTCATGCCCCAGCAAAACAAACCCATGAAAAAATTCATGGATGCAAATAATACAGTTGTCTTATTAAAGCTAGTCCATATTATTGACTTTCAGTATTTTATTTTGCCACTCTGTTCATGACCACTTTTCAGACAATTACAGGGACATTGCGACCAATAGGTCGCCAATGGTGACTTGATTTGAGGGTTTTGCGACCAGAAAATTCAAACTACCGGTAGTTGCCAAATGGCGATCCCTCTTTTAGGGCTTGATTTCTAAAGAATATTTAACTCATAATGGGTAGAAAATTTCGTTTAACTTGGCAAAAGATGTGGGCATTTGAGCTTTGTTTGAGATGATTGCATTTCAAACCAAGGGTGCCATTTTCAGCGGTTTCTAAATAATAATAATAAAAAAATATTCCTGAGCATTTAAAAATTCTCACTGCTCTTACATTATTGTTTCTCCTATGTTTTACAAATCTTATAAAGTGTTAATATATACAATGAGTTATTAAAAAGTAAAAATATAATAAAAAGGGACTAACTAAATGGAAAAGATAAAAATCCTTACACTTTGATAAGAACAAGAATAAGATAATAAAAAATAAAGTAAAATCACTAGCCTACAGTAGGCTCAAAACAGCCTAGGCTCAAAACAGGGATGCCATTTTCAGTGGTTTCTTACTAGTGTGGCCACATCAGTAGTGTTAGGGCGACAAGATTCTGCCCTATGGCCGCTAAAAAATTTAGTTACGAAAAAAGTTAATGTCGGGAGCTCTGATTTACATGTAATTCAATATGTGTTACCACTTGTTCCCTGCAGTTTGTTCTGCACCTCCAGAAAGACAGTGGATTCCAATTATACCAGAAAGACCTCGGCACAGATCCAATGGTGAGTGTCCATTTTGTTTCACTTCCATGATATAGTCCAGTCATTTTAGGCTGAAAAATAAGGTCAACATGGAACAAATTGGAACAGAAGGTTTTCTTCTGAGGATAGCAGTGAGTGGTTGTTCCTGACACTCTCTTCTCTAGTATCACCACAGAAAAAAAGGCAAAATTTGGACCATGAGAAAGATAAAAATTATAAATGAGATAATAACAATGTTTGCCTAATTTGAATAACAAAAGTTTGCTTTGCCAGAACGAGTTGGAACAGCTCAAGGGTATTGTTCTCACAATGTTGTGAAAATGGTCAATTCTTAAGCACATGTTGATTGGCTAAAACGAGTGAGATTTAACATGGAATTCAATGGTTGAAATCTAAATTCCACAAAAACACAGGTTACCCATGTGCAAAGAAAGTTCAAAGTTCGAATTATTTCACTAAAATAATATCAAATCTTATTGCTATGGGATTCAAGAAAAATTATCACTCGACTTGTGAATTCTCGTCACTTCCCGACTCCTTGAATACCATGTTTTGGGTGAATTTTACTGTGGAATTCACTTGTCATCCGATGAATTTATCCTATAGAATTTGATACCGTCCAGTGAATTTACAAATCACTGACAGTAGCATCTCATTTCTGCATATTATCAGCATTCAAAGGGTAATTCTAGGAAGGATCCATACCCCCACCACAGAGGAAATTTACCTTAGGACCTCAACCCTCTGGAATTTATATTGAATGATTCTCAGGAATTTCTAATTTCCTTGGTTGTGCATGGGGCATAAAGACAGTAATCAATTCTAGTTTAGAAACTTGTAACGATGTGCTCATCAAATTAAATGATATATTTTATACTTTAGGCTGGTGTTGATCTAATTCTAAGCACTGTTGTCTGTACCATTTACAGGAACATTTAGTGTAATGTGTTTCAATGTGCTGTGTGACAAATACTGTACGACGCAACAATATGGCTATTGCCCCTCCTGGGCCTTGAACTGGGACTACCGTAAAACCTCTATCATGAAGGAGATATTGCATTATGGAGCTGATATCGTCAGCTTACAGGTACATTAATATTGACCTACAGTACCTACTGCGTTTGTCGTAATTCTGCACCAACTACTTTATAATTGAGTTTACAGGGCCCCGCCCTCAACTTTTTTTGTTATGTGCCAATGGTGCCGAACTAGATGCCATAGGGAAGAATCTTGTCGCCCAAGTTAACAGAAATTTTCTACCCATTATGAGTTAAATATTCTTTGGAAAGTCAAGCCCTAAAATGGCAAACATCTAAGCAAAACGGTAGCTTTTGCAAAAAATCTGAGTGATGTTATACACTTAATGACTGCTCCCGAGGGAAACATCAGTTTTGTTTCCCGAGAATCTCGATGTTTCCCGAGACGAAGTCGAGGGAAACATCGAGATTCGAGGGAAACAAAACTGGTGTTTCCCGAGGGAGTAGTCATTAAGTGTTTTGTTATATAGCAGAAAATATACTGCAATTATTAAGTCAAAACAAATGTATTTCAAGGATGAAAAGAGAAGTTACAAAGTTTGCACGCGACTGCAAACACTCATAAACAACACAATTTTCTTGCATTAGCAAAAACTTATCAAAATTAGCAAAGGTTTTTAAAAAGACTCGCGTGTTTGCAATAAACTTTCTCTTTTTTCCCGCTCTCAAACGCGACGCGCGAAAGCAATATTCCCCGACTAGTCAATAATTTTTCAAAATATTGACTGATCGGGGAATATTTGATTTGTACTTCACCACGTGACCTTGATTTAGCCAATAAGAGCGCGCGCTCGGTTGGAGTGAGCACTCGCTATATAACAATTGTGATTGTTAAGTGTTAGTTGTGTGATCAAAAGGAAGCTTTTACAAAAACACAGTTTGGCTGTTGCTTCAGAGTTTGCAGAATTACGAAAAATGCAGTGAGTGAAAGGTATACATGTTTATAAATAGGGATGATAAGCCAGGGCCTGAGATTGCAACCAATAAATTCAACCTAGTCCCCAAATGACGATCCCCTTTTTAGGGCTTAACTGCTGGTATAGGAAGTTTCAATGACAAGTTAAGCCCGGTGCACACTCGCGACATAACGACATAAGAATGTTATGTTGCAACGTAAAAAACATGGGAAAATAATTGCAATAATCAATATTTTCATGGATCATCATTAGATTACATGCACGATTTGTTGAGCAGTAGTCACGTTTTTTTGCACTCTGGTTGCATGGCTTAAAAATAATGGTCAAAACAGCAGCCAATCAGCAAGCAAGAAATGTGACTACTTTTGACAAATCGTGCACATTTGAGACGTAAACCAACACGAAAAAATTGTCACGTTTCAAAGTTGAATGCAAATCGTATTAACTGGAATTCATGGAAAATGCAAACGTTATACTGTATACTTGTTATAGGTAAACATTCTGATTACAGTAAATTGCAGTATTTAAGCTGAGGATATGTTCTTCTTGTTGTTTATAGGAAGTGGAGACGGAACAGTTTTATCACTTTTTCATGCCAGAGCTGAAAAGTAATGGATACAACGGAATATTCAGTCCAAAATCTAGAGCACGGACAATGTCTGAAGATGACAGAAAACATGTGGATGGATGTGCAATATTCTATAGAACAACAAAGTAAGTGATGAAGATGGTGTGTGATGCATGGCCCAAACAATAGATAATAAAGTGTAATGAGTCGGTGTCTTTGAAAATAATGGACGCAACCTTAATATACAATATTCGTATTCGAATGGTCAGGCTTGGACAAACATTCAAGTGAGGCTCATGCGGGTAATTCCCTTGTTTCACTATTTCCAGCTCAGTGTGCACACTTGGAAAAGGCGAAACAAAAGAACCCCCCCGCATGAGCCTCGATTGAGTGTTTGAATACGAATATTATTGCCAGTCTAACCGTTTGAATATGAATATTGCCTATTCGACGTATGCCTTAGGCCTAAAACACCGTCCATATAGACCTCTTCTTCTGCATAATGATTATGCATTTATTAATGCAGGGCCCGTGGTTTGATGCGGGATTTTTTCTGAAATTATGCGCAATTTTTTTCTGAAATTAAAAAATGCGAAAATATGCGCTAAAAATACGAAATTATGCGCTAAAAATACGAAAACGCGCAAACAGTGTTTGAATCTAACTTGCTCAGCTGGAAATATTAGTTAGTGGCTAATTTTTAACTAGGCATGTTTTATACACGCTCGCAATATTTGTGATACGTAAATTGCCAAGACATGTTACACGTAGCAACTTGTCTCGCACCGTTGCGAAAAGTAGAGTTCGCTTCTACATTTTCTGCCACTCCGAACGCGACAAAATACTGCATTGCAGGGGGATGTTACACGCGGGCTTTTCGCTGCAACGCGCAACACGTTCAAATATTGCGTTGCGTGTTGCAAGAAAAATTGCCTCGTGTAACATGGCCTTTAGTTACCAGCGCGACGCGATTACCATAGAACGCCTTGTTATTTCATTTCTATCGAGTTGTTTTGACGTTGGACAGACAATTTCAGAAGAAATGTGCCAATAGGTAGGAAAGTTTAAAATTCGCCAAGTAATGGTGCCTTTTTAATGATTATCACAAAATTTCGGGAAATTATGCGGGATTTGGCGGATTATGTGCATTATGCGGAGAAAGTCAAATTATGGGTTTCCACACCAGCGCATCAAACCACAGGCCCTGTTAATGGGATGATTGTGTGATATTAATTTTCATGTTGTGTGATGTTTATAACATGTTCCATTCCAGTCTTCAGGTACAATATCATAAAGAAAACTATAATATAACAATAGAAACTATAACACAATATACTAGGAATATATACACTGTCTGTAATTTCTGAATAAATGATAAATGACGCATGATTTGAAGTGGCTAATTTTGATACTCAACAAGAGGTATACTGGTTTAATGAGCTCCTCATTATAAAAATACGCGTGAGCCACGAGTCTTTCGAGCTATGACTTTTGACTTGTAGATCGCAGTATAATGTTACGCTACTCAAAGTCGGTACGGTATTGCATTCGTCTTTCCTCGGCCATCTGCCTGACTGAAATCCAAGTAGATGATGGTATTGTCCATTTTGTTTTCAGATTCACGTTAGTGAAGGAATTTTTAACGGAGTTTAACCAGCTAGCCATGGCAAATGCCCAGGGATCTGACGACATGCTCAACAGAGTCATGACAAAGGACAATATCGGCATTGCTGCACTGTTTGAACTCAAGGATGGAAGTTACATGGGTTTCCAGGGGGGACAGCAGATCTTGGTGTCTAATGCACATATTCACTGGGATCCAGAGTTCAAGGATGTCAAGCTGATTCAGACAGTGATGTTAATGCACGAACTAACAACAATACTTAAGGAGTCTAGTCCAGGTTACCACCCTCATGGAGGTGAGTCAAGCCCCGTTCACACGATACCAGCACAACCCTGGTACAGTACTGTCACACGTTCACACGATACCAGCACAACCCTGGTACAGTACTGTCACACGTTCACACGATACCAGCACAACCCTGGTACAGTACTGTCACACGTTCACACGATACCAGCACAACCCTGGTACAGTACTGTCACACGTTCACACGATACCAGCACAACTTTGGTACAGTACTGTCACATGTTCACACGATACCAGCACAACCCTGGTACAGTACTGTCACACGTTCACACGATACCAGCACAACCCTGGTACAGTACTGTCACACGTTCACACGATACCAGCACAACCCTGGTACAGTACTGTCACACGTTCACACGATACCAGCACAACCCTGGTACAGTACTGTCACACGTTCACACGAGACCAGCACAACCCTGGTACAGTACTGTCACACGTTCACACGATACCAGCACAACCCTGGTACAGTACTGTCACACGTTCACACGATACCAGCACAACCCTGGTACAGTACTGTCACACGTTCACACGATACCAGCACAACCCTGGTACAGTACTGTCACACGTTCACACGATACCAGCACAACCCTGGTACAGTACTGTCACACGTTCACACGATACCAGCACAACCCTGGTACAGTACTGTCACACGTTCACACGAGACCAGCACAACCCTGGTACAGTACTGTCACACGTTCACACGATACCAGCACAACCCTGGTACGGTACTGTCACACGTTCACACGAGACTTGCACAACCCTGGTACAGTACTGCCACACGTTCACACGAGACTTGCACAACCCTGGTACAGTACTGTCACACGTTCACATGAGACTTGCACAACCCTGGTACGGTACTGTCACACGTTCACACGAGACCAGCACAACCCTGGTACGGTACTGTCACACGTTCACACGAGACTTGTGGTACCGGACCGGTTTCAGCACGGCTAGGTCCGCCATGGTCCCGTGTGAACACTGTTGCAAAACGTGCCAGAGTTGTACCTGTACTGTGTGAACTGGAGGTACCTACCAGAATTGTAGTGGTCCATTGAACTGAGACCCTGTGAACAAGGTCTCAGTCATACATCATCTAGACTAGTTAATGCCCTGTTGAAAATCTGACTGGTTCACACTAGCGAGAAAATGGCATTTCGTCACAACGGCACATTTTTTGTACTAGCAACATAATGGCATTACAAAATGGCAAATTTTGCCATTGTGAAATAATGCTGCTGTTATGTCACTAGTGTCCAAAAAGTGTTGAAAAATAACAGAAATGCTAAGGATTTTAGTGCAGAATGTGAACATTTAATTGTTTATACTATATCAATACTATAGATGCTATGCACATAATCTAGAATACTAATGTCACACTTGGTTTATTAAACTCTGAAGGCAAAAATGGCACCACTCCAGCCAAACCAGTACCAGTCGTAATATGTGGTGACCTGAACTCGTTACCAGACTCAGGCGTGGTGGAGTTCCTGGACAAAGGCCATATACCCATTGACCACTCAGACTTCCAGGACATGCAGTATGAGGGCTTCCTCTCCAGGCTCAGTAACGGCAACAGTAAGAATGGGGAACACAGTCGAGAGCTTACTCATGGGCTAAGACTAAAGAGGGCATACAATGGTAACCACCAAATGCCTTACAGTAATCTTACATATGAGTTCAGGGGGGTAATAGATTATGTGTACTTCACTAATGACACCCTAGCACCCTTAGGCGTGTTAGGCTCGGTAAGCCCTGAGTATATCACAGAAAATAAGATCATCGGCTGGCCACACCCACACTTCCCTTCAGACCACCAGGCATTATTAGTGGAATTTGAAGTATACGGCACAGTACCACGTTTTGGTTTCACACCTAACTCCAATCACTTACCACCCCGGTAGTCCTTCATGATATTATTATAGAAGTAGATGATAATTCTTGTGTATATTTGTAACTAGAGTGTGTAAAAAGGCCTCTTGTGCCCAATTTTTAAGAGTCAATTGGAAACCCAGTCCTTCCTTCCTGGCAAGGCTGCTGAGCATGACTTTTAATGACAGTAGTAAAAAGTATGCGTGGCATATTTAGGATGGTATTGATGGTGCAAGCATTCCTCGCATACCACGCCTTGGTCCAGCCTTTCTATATCTAGTTTACTTTCCTGTTATGTTGCATTCCCATCCTTTGTCCTCAGTCCAGCAGTATTCCAGCTCACACTCAAACCTTCTCATATCCAATCCTCGCCCAGACATCCACAATCCAGATCATACGTTTTCGGCGATTCATTGCCCTCCTAAAATTAATTCAACTAAGTTTTTCTACTTAAATCACTGTACCGTCCAAAAACCGTCCAAAAGCCTCTACGAACGATCAATCGTTTTCTTTTTATTTCGATGGATCGTCTTACCCCTTCGGTTAACTCACGTGACCATTTCTATCCATCGTAATGATCGCATGGCATAGAAGTCCTAATATGCGATAACAATGTCACGTGATCGACCGAGAGTTAATGGTCACGTGAGGTAACCGAACGAGTAACAAACAAAACAAGTGATCGTTCGTGACGTCGTTTGGGACAGTTTAGTGATTTCGGTAGCATTGAGAGCTTTTGTTGTTGTTTGATCAAAGATGCAATTGGCAATTTGTTATAGTGATTTTTTGATAGCATTTTTGATATTTAGGTTTAGCTTTTTTATTGCCATTTTAATATTTTTTATTGAGCTGGCCTCATAATTTTGCGCATTTTCTTATAAGGTACTTAGCAGTTGTTTTTTAACTGCTAGTATTTCTGAGGCCATTTCTACGATTGTAATGTGTATACATGAAACCATTCATGCGTTCGCAACTTAATTTGATTGTTTGTTTAAAAACAAACTTTCCAGCCAAATGTTTTGGGTTGCCCTGTGCAAAATAGCTCTTCGAGTTTGAGTTTTTAGGTTGTCCGCCACTCAAACCTTCTTAGCCAGTGAGGTTCTTGCCTAGTTTCGCATGGTGCAGTCGACTGGCTTCCTTCGAGACCTCTGTCTAGTTTTCAAAGGGAAGAAAGTCAGGCTTCTGCACTAGCCAATGAATCCATGTTCTGAAATGCGCACCACGAAGTAATGCATGTAGCATCGAAAAATCTGATCTACCTTTTGCCTTAAGTTTCAATAGGATTTGAATGTTTGCATGTTTTTTTCTAGATTTGTGCTCTTTATCTCTTTGTTCAAACAACTTGGAAGTTACAGTTTAAAATAAGAGAAAGTGTCAAATAGGCGCCATACAAGGAGCTTGACTATGGGGCGTGACTAATAAAAGAGTTGAAGGAGCAAGCCACCCTCATGCATTGCTTGAGTATTTGTTACATTAATTTAGGGGGTCAGAAAATCTCACTTCATTCAAAGGATTTCTACTTTTAGTGAGCCTTTTTCGTGTTTTTATGGAATATGCAGGACATATATGGAGTACTGCATATGTTTTATTAAAAGCGCCATTTTCGTTGGCATCCAAAATGGCGACGAGGCAATGCATTATGGGTGAGTCGGCTCCTCTAATTGCTGTATTTATTGACGGTGATGTATTAGGAGTTGCGAAGTTCTTGCTTGCACCATCAAAGCCCTCATATTTTAGCTTGCTAATTGTGCATTTTATTTGGTAATTAGTTAGTTTCCACTTTAATATTAGGGCAACTCTACAATATAGTGATTTGTGTGTGCATCTAAGGGTAGTAGGCCTCGGCAGGTGTGGCTTGGTTATCAAGTCAGGAGCGGCAGCTTACAGATGAATCAGTACAGGCTGTGCTAGGAAAGGTAGAACTCATCCCGTTTGTAGAATGACCCTAGAAACGAGAACGAGAAAGCACTGTCTCGGGCTTCCTGTGTTATGGGCAAGGAGCATATTCGTCCTCACTCCTTCACGTCCATCGAACCCGAAACACAGGAAGCCCAAATTTAATTGCCTGCGGAGGAGGCTATGGAAATTCTTAGTGGGAATAGTTTTATACCAAGAGTCGTTTTCTAGCTTTGGATTCGACAAAATAGATGTGCCTAGCGTAGGTACGGTTCACCTGTGGGTGATGCAGGGGCTTAGTCACATGCTTGTCTTGGATTGATGTCACGTGACCTTACATTGGACAATGACGTCATGCAGTTCATGACGTCAGCCATGTTTTTGACACAAAGGGACGATAACAGCTATAAGCGCATGCGCTCTCCTTCCTTTACAAATGCCTTTGAAATGTAACAAATACCAGGATGCAACGCGCGCATACAGGATTCTTAATTGGCGAATTGTAAAACTACCGACATGCAGTGCGCAAATTCTTTATACTGGGAATCTGCCATTAAAGAGCCTCTGTCAGCCTCCATTTTGTCATCCTAGCAACATACCGAGACAGAGAAAGCATCCATTTTCATCGGCTGATTTAGGGAATGTAGTGCAATATTTGTGATTCAATTCGATAAATGAATAATAAAACTTCATTTTTAGAAGACTATTTCAAGACTTCTACACGTAATTCATCTTTTAATATCGAAAGAAAACAATAACAAAGGAGTGGCTGACTAGGGCTCTTTAAGGGTCCCAGAATCAGGAAAGGCAAGAACATTATTGGTTTCGTTTCGTGAGATAAATAAGTCTGATTCTTGGTAGTAATTAGAACATTTACTTTGGATAAATATAAGGAAGTGCATGCGACAGTTGCTATTTCTCTTGAAAACACCCAATGTGCATTGCAAGACAAGCTGTGTCGAATGTCCCGGATGTGAGCCTCGGTTTGGTGGTAAAGTTGGTTAAGGCATGGGAGTGAGGTTAACGACGGAAAACGAGGTAACACGGAAATCATTTTTCGATTGATCATTTTGCGTACGGATTTCCCTATATTTATATGCGGTCGTCTCCTTGTAAATAGACCTATCGTACGACTTGTCTAACGATTCACTCGTACAATTTATTCAGAACAGTGTCATTCTGACTAGAAATGCTAATCACTTGAAAAGCAAGAATACAATGCCAAGATGTTGCCCATATTTTCGACCACTTTCGACAACAGTACTAGCATGGCAGTAAGTCTGTCTAATATGATATATTTTATCAACTCGCCAGTAAGCTCCTACTCGTGTTAAAGTTAGAAAACTTGTTCGTAGAGTATTTTTTCAAGGGAAGATCTGTGAAATTAAGTCGCCAAGCGCCCGTTTTTCGAAACGCCCGAGAATTCTCCGAGAACTTTGTTTAGAATTTTTTATGGATTTATCAAGAAGGTTTTCGTTTTCGTTTCTACCCTGCTGATTTGATTAGTATAGATATTCACTGATAGGATGTTGTAGAGTATTTAAATCATCCGGGTAGAAAAGAAAACGAAAAACTTGGGGATCAATCTATTACGATTTCAAAACAAACGTTTCGGGCCCGAGACTCCTCGGGCGTTTCGAGAAACGAGCGCTAGATGGCGACTGGAGATGTAGCTAGTCGCCAGAGATAAAAACCAAGTCCTATTGGCGACGTCGCACTTTGGTCATGCATGGCGCAAAGTTTGGGGCATTTGTTGCCATTGTTATTTTACCCTGGCAACTCCTTCAGAGACACTGTTTCATAATGCAATTATACTTAACGAATAATCTTGAGAGTAAACTAGAGGTCAATATAGCCAAATCGTAAGTTTATAAAAGAGTTCAAATTTGGTAAACTCAATTGACGTTGCAAAATGCGGTATTGTATATAGTTTTCAAGTCTTACGCTTTACACTAGATATACTTTCCAAATAGTAACCTCTTGACGTACAGGTGTTTAAGAGCCTCTGTCAGCCCCATTTTGACAGCATATCAACATACCAAGTCGTAGAAAGCACTTCCACCGGCTGATTTAGAGAATATAGAGCAATCTTCTCGATTGAATTTGGTAAATCAAATCTGAAACTTTATTTTTAGATGTTTATTTAGATATTTCTACGCGTAATTCGTCTTCTAATATCGAATGGTAGCAATAACAAAGGAGTGGCTGACACTGGCTCTTTTTGATTTTACCTGAACATCGAGTTGCACATGCTGTAGAGGGCTTGAAATTACCAAAGGCTTGTTTTATAGTTTTTCCAGATCCGCGATTCCCAAAGGTGAATCAGTATGAGTGTGCGCACAGCGTTAGGTTGGAAATGTTCACGTTGGAAATGTTCACGTCACTATGGTAAATTATCCGGTAAATGTGCTGGACTGGTAGCAAGCTAAAAACTAAGAGCAAGCTGAGAAGGTAATTTCAAGCCAGCTCCTTGCCGTTCAGTTGTCAAATTGGCACCCTTACTCCAAATATACAGATACTATATATAACCCTAGGGAATTTACCTGGAATGTTTTCCAGGGGCTTGCCACTTATTGTTAATAGGCCATTTGCACTAACTGGGGCACGTGTCCCAAATCCCATACATTCTGAATAAAATCTTGAAAATTCAACTCGCTGCCATTTGCTCCAGGTTAGAGACTTTAAGCTGAAACTTGAGTTTCTGACTAATAGCAAGTGGCAATTGGAATTGATTGGAATTGACAAAACATCTTGTTAAGAGGTAGTTGGGGTCACGTGACCTAGTTAATGCAAATTGCCTATGAATCTTTAGTCCTAGACGTGATCAAATCAAGAATTCTCCAAACAATATCAATGTATTGTTTGCTGAATAGGTGATGAGATTTTAGGAAATAATAAGCTATGGTATGATCGTTTATGATCGCATTAAATGCGCCTATCTAACTCGTGTCTTTCGACGATAAGTGGTTTGCCTGCTCCGTCACGTGATCTCAAAAGTGCATTCTGATTAGTCGAGTGATGGTCACGTGATTGCTAAATCACGTGGCAGAGTGTTACTTGAATGGCAAAGACCAAAAGTGAGGAACAGGGAAGGGAAACTGGACCTCGGGAGTGGTGTACACGTGCACTGTATTGTACGGGATTGTAATGTTTACTAAACTTAGTAGTAGATAAATACTGCATGCTAGCCTGCCTGCAAGGTGTACGATAGTCACTGCCTGAATAACACAAACTGCCTGACTGCATTCTGGTATATTTATAACATAAATAAGATGCAGTTAGGCGAATGATTGGCATGTAGCATTGGAGCCATTACATGATGCCTCCATCTAGTACCATTATTACATCAATCACCTTCTCAGAGTCGCCGGTCTTCTCGGCTAGAGGTTCTGGGGACGATGTTGGATGCTACTTATCCTCGGTTCGGGCTGAAAGTAGAAATCCCATTTACCCTACAACTCTTATTAATTGCAAAGTTGAAACTCGATTTTTAAAGCCGCTCGCTGCAGCTTTCTTGTGTTAGCTCAGCGTAGAGCGTCGAACAAAAGCGTAAAAGGCTTGAGGCTGGGGTAATCAAAGGGAATTAGGTATATTTTTTAGCACAGACCACAGTTGCACTGTCTCGTAGACGAAGTGAGGGAGATGGGTTTCTAATGGAATCCCAAAAGACCGCTACGTTTTTATTAGCGAGGCACGAGGTACATTTGATTTTTACGGATCGTTTTACCAGTTGGGCGGAACCTTGCAGGTAGAGGCTAGCGTGCAGTTTTGTCGACTATAAACTAATTGTGTAATTAACAGTCGACGGCTTGTGATGCGCAACGTGCATATACGAGACCAAGATTGGTTTTTAACTCTTCACGGGACACAAATAAAGTCCTTCATCATGCATAATAACGACGCTATTATCTTTTCTTGGACTGGTAGTGATGGGCAGTTGAGCGCATAGCGCAATAAGAAAGTATTGTCGGCTCGCGCATTCTCGGCGCTTAATCAGGGGTCCGGTTGCTCGAAAGTGGTTTAGCACTAATCCAGGATTAATTATCATGGTGACTCGATGGTTTTGTTCAGAACTAAACCTGGTTTGAATTTAATCCACCTTTGAACAACCCGCACCAGGCGCAGGTGGGTTAAATTTAAACCAGGTTTAGTCTTGAACTAGTGAATCCACTTTCCAGCGATTGAACTCTTGAGTTTTTAGCTTTCTTTTGTTGAGCACGCGCACTTTGTAGCGGAGCTCCTTAGCGGCCGAAGGCCGCAGAGCGGAGCACCATAGGTATCGCAGGAAGAATACAATCGAACTCCGGTATACGATCGACTTCATTTTTCATGGTTCAGCGGTATTCCCATTTAGGTATCGGGGGCGCGTCCGTGTCTGCGCGCCCCTACCACAGGCAACCCAAAAACCGTATTTCATTTCGGCGGGAAAATACTGCTCGTCCGTTAATAGAAAAATATGTAACCGGGAGCTCCGCTTTTAGCCAGTGGCTAAATCTATATATTTAATTCAATCTGAATAAACCGTGCGCCTGTATTCTCATGAATATGGGAATAGCTGGGATGGCTATCCGGTATTAGGCAAGCCTCATGGGCTATTTAATAGATAATCACTGAGGCATACAGCATTCGTTGAAATATTGCTGTTGGCTGAGGGCGCAACCCGTCTTTGCGTTCCACTCGTGGTCGAAAATAGTTCATATTACGTAGTTAACTGAATTACGGTAAGAAAGATATCCGCCGGTCTGGTGCGCAGCAGGTTCGAGTGACCCGGCCGTTCCATGCAACACTCGGCGTCTTGTAAATAATTGAAAAGGTGCTCTAACAATCCCACTACAAATGGTTAGACCTTCGCGTCTTGCCGGACAAGGGCGTTCAACAGCAGGTCCCGCTGCACGCACCGATTTGTCGGGCGTTTTCGTTTACGTTTATATTCGGTGTCGGTCTGACTTCTAAAAATATGTTGCGACTCTGTAGATCAAAGCAGGGGCCTGGAAAAATAGCAGCGTGTAAATGCAATCTGACCGAAAAATCGGCGCGTGTAATGGCTTTACATTCCCAGTGGGGAACAGAATTCGAAACAAAATACAAAAACAGCGCATGTTAGATTCAAATTTATTGTACAGCAATGGCTAGTACGTTACATCGAAAACTGATGGTCTAGGCACAAAATATACCGCTATGTCGTTGAGTGCCCCAAGAGATGTTGTCCATACCTAACACAAATTGGCTACCATTCACGTGATCCATATCTAAATCTCATCTAATAATAGAGGCGTGTGTGCCAAAAAAGAAATGTTGTTTTCCTGAGGTCGTGTGATGGCGCAGATCTGGTATCATGTCAGGGTGTGTCATGTGGTATCTGAAAGGAGAAAGCAATAAAAGAGAAGTCTGTTGCAGTCTTCCTGCGACTGCATAGTTTTAAAGACACCACTGCTGTCACGCAATCAACGTACCTCAAATGTGCATCAGTTTTGAATCTGACTCCCACGACTGCCGGCAGACCAAGCTTCGTAGGCCATCTATAAAGGCGATCTCGTACCAGTGATCCTGTGTCGTCAAACTCGAAGCTCTTCCCATCAAGCGTCGAAAGCCTCAAGCCGACTCTGCCTCCGGGGTCGTTTATGTTCATTATTCCACAAGTCCCGTATGTCGAAGCATTTGTTGAATACTTGGCCGAAAGCTTTCGCAAACATCTCGACTTGGCCCGCCGGCTGCGTGGTCTAGAGGTTCCGTTCACACCACAACTTGGAATGACAGCTCTGTCCAATTGTTTACTGACCCTTTGAAGACTCGCGGGACTTGCGGGTCTCTGTTGATCTCTATCACAGCAAGAGGTCGGTAGAATGTGAGCAGCACAGGAAGTCACTGCACAGTCTGGGAGTGGCTCCAGTTTGCTAGGAGCAACACAAAAGCGCTTGGGAAGGTAGTGCGGGAGGAGGATCTTGGGATATCCTGGAGGGTGGGTGGTTAAATTGCTATTACCAGGAGGCCACGAGGGCCAGGTTGCGCTTGCGTTAGGTGACACTACCGCTGACGTCAGAGGGCACATCCCGTCTACTTTGTGCTTTTTCTTATGGGGCGACGGTTTTTTTAAACCGCATTTTTCAGTGCTACATTGGTTACGATTCTCATCCCTTCTGTTAGTATTTTCCACTTTAGTACCCCTTTCTCCATCTTCATCAGCTTCCTTCCCATCATCCTTTTCACCTTCGTCCTCCTCCTCCAAGTCCTCCTCTCTTTGCACCTCTCCTTCCTCACACTGCGCATGCGCCAGTGTTTGTAGATCAATACTATGTCTGTCTTCCGTCGTGTCATGTCTGTGTATTTTTATTGCGTCAATAGGACGTGATGTAACATTCCATGGTAGCAGTGTGCGCTGGTAGTGGGTCGTACAATATATTGTTTCCGACAGTTTCTCAAGGGCGTGGACGGTGTTCTCTGTTAGCTCCTACAAGTTACACAGCAGAGAGTCAGTTTAGGAAACTTTTTTATGTTACACATTTATTGCCTGGAGACTACGGTACTATGGTCACCGTTTTGGAATGTGCTATCATGAGAGTGAGCACAATCGAGTTAATTCTCGTGAGCTGGAAATACGAGCGCGCAAACAAACTACAATGTAGGACTAGGACTTTATTCTCGATTTACGGACGTTCGCCAAAGAAGGGGCTGCAAGCAGTCTATAATTCTACCAAAGGCTGGAGAACTTGGTTTCGGAATAGTGGCGCATACAAACGTCTTTGGAGAATATGGTATGGGGGAGGGTATAGATTTTGAGGGGCAGGTTTGAGCGTATCAGGAGGCCATCAGGAGCCTCCATCGCGTCAGAAACACAGGATAGGAAAATCTATTCTTCTACGAATATGCATATGGCTTGACATAGTGGATTAGATATAGATGGAGGATCCTGTTGATGGGCTCCTGGCTAGACCTAGTGAAGTAGATGGAGGCTCCTGTTGATGGACTCCTGGCGATGTTTTTGATTGGCCCGTTTTGGCAGCTGTGGATATTCTATATCAAAACTATTTTTGATTGGAAAGGTGGTCGGTTTTATAACAGAGTAAGCTGTACTGGTGACGACTTCCCTGGGAGTGGGATTGAAGGAATTTTGTATGTATGGATGGATGGATATGCGTGGGTGGATGGATGGATTGACAACGATGGACGGAAGGATGGATGGATATACACCTAATTCAATAGACGTTGCTTTGGGATTTGGTCGTTGAAGCGCAGAATACAACGGGATTCTTGCTTGAGTGACCACCAAACAATGGCGCTCGACAACTAAACCAATAGCCTGCTAGCAGGCGTTGGAGGCTGTTTTTTCTGCGAAAACCCGGAGTTCGTAGTCGCGAGCGCCATTTTGGAATTGTTTGGCCGAGTGACAATGGGACGAGTGACAAAACGAGGGGGTGGGGGTCCATTGTCACTCGGGCAAAAAATTCCAAGATGGCGCTCGCGACTACGAACTCCGGGTTTTCGCCGATAAAAACAGCCTCCAACGCCTGCTAGCAGGCTGCTAAACCAATGCAAGACCAAATCCCAAAGCAATCTTTTTTGAAATAGGATGGATGGATCGAAAGGTGGGTCACGGTTGAAAAGGAATAGTTGGATAAAAATTATGAATGGATAGATCGATGGAGGATGGATCGCTCGTCCGAAGGCAATATTTCAGTGAACGTTGGATTTCCTACGATTCCTTGTAGCTCACCTGCTTATCATGACGAAGAACTGGAACTTAACATGGTCATATGGGAACAAAAAATACAGAGAGAATTAGTCTAGTCGGTAGAGGGGGTTCACGTGCACCCCAGAACTAGTAACGATACATACATTTTTGGAATCATTGGGATGTCTAGAAAATGGTTTTAACAGCTCGAAAAAGTGTCCCACGTCCCTACTTTGCGACATTTTTGTTTTTAATTATATTCTTTTGTTATTTAATAAGATTTTTTGATATTCAACGAGGCAATTTTATAGACTGTAACTGTTCAGAAAAGCTATTTAGATTCTAAATCTATACACATACACATATCGTTTTGGTATTTCCTAATAGGAATACAAAGGCTGACAGGGTCTTAGAAATATCTATCAGTAAGTAAGTAAGTAAGTAAAAGCTTTATTTATGCACGGTAGATCCTTCAGGTAGACTATAATAATACTGTATAGAGAAATCTATTTACAAATATTCGAAAGAAAAAAAAAAGAAAATGAATAACAAAAAAAACCCTGCTTTTCAAGGATGCCGTGTCACTTAGAGGCCGTGCGTGACCCCGTCTTTAAATTTAGTTAGCGATGGAGATCGCCTCAATTCTACCGGCAAATCATTCCACAGTGCCGCTCCACTGTAACTAAAGCTTCGTTTGCCATACTCGGTACGAGGGAGCGGCACCGTTAACTTGTTTTCAGAGTTCCTTAAATTATAACAAGAATTGTCTCGCCAGGCCGAGAATTTGGAAGTGAGATAGCTCGGAGTAAGGTTATTGAGTGTTTTGTACCTAAATAGTGATTTAGTTACTTTACGTTGGTCACTCAAATTGAACCAACCAAGCTCTTGAAATAGCGTAACAGCGCTGGTATCGTAGCTAGAGAAGGTTATGATACGCGCAGCGCGATTCTGGAGCTTCTGGAGCTTATCACTAAGGCCCCCGGCACAGTCGCCCCAAAAAGTATCAAGTAAAAGTAGCATTGTACGTAGTAAGCAGGGTCTCACGGGGAACAACAGACCGAATACGTTTAATGGCACCAATGCCAGAAGAAATCTTTTTAGATATTCTATTAATATGTTCCTCCCAGCCAAGATTTTTATCGATCATGACACCAAGTGATTTCGTACAAGGTACTTGACTGACCGGAGTGCCATCAATAGCAAGACTAGGAGAACCCGGTAGGTGGGCCAATCTTTGCCAGGAGCCAATGAGAAGAAACTCAGTTTTAGTCATATTAAGTGTCAACTTATTTGCGGCTAGCCATTTATTAATACCGTCCAGGTCCTCATTTATGTGCAAATTGATGACCCCCAGGTCGTCACTGGCAAACGTTATACTGGTGTCATCAGCGTACATTCTCGGCTGGGAGTGCAACAAGCAGTTTGGCAGGTCATTAATATAGAGTAAAAACAACAGTGGGCCAAGAATTGTTCCCTGGGGGACCCCACACTTCACAAAAGCTGGTGAAGAATTTTGACCGTTAACCTGACATACCTGAGAACGATTACCCAGGTACGAGGCAAACCACTGTAAAGTTGTGCCATGAAGGCCAAAATAACGCAACTTTGACAAAATAATATTATGGTCAACTGTGTCGAAGGCCTTTTTGAGATCCAGAAAAACAACAACATTAACACAACCCCTATCAATGTTTGACGACCATGAATCAGTGGCTTCCCCCCAAGGCACAACATATTTTTTACGAATTTTGAGATCCCTCCTCAAAATCATCTGCCCCCCCTGTAGTATACATAATGAATGCAGCCTAAGGAGCGTAACATGTATAACATGGGCATGAACGGCTGATGTAAGTTGTGTATATGTGTTCAGTCTATTATAATGACACTATAACAGCATAAGTGGTGAGACTGGAATGCTTTTCTGGACAGCGCTATAGTCTATAAAATTGCCTCGACTATCAAAAAATCTCATTATATAACAAAAGAATATAATTAAAAAACAAAAATGTCGCACAATATATAGAGACTTGGGACCCTTTTTCGAGCTATTAACATCTAAACCATTTTCTAGACATCTAAGGATTCAAAAATTGTATGTCTCGTTACTAGTTCCGGGGGGTGCACGAACCCCATCTACCGACTAACCGACTAATTGTCATGATGTGAAGACATTGTTATATGTTACTCCGATTTTCATAATTCTGCGAACTCTACACCGACCAACAAACCGAGGTTTGACTTCTGTCAATCAAACGAGTGAACAACTCACGAAGGCTTTCATAGATGTTCATGAACTGACAGGGGCTAGCTACGCTTCAAAACACATTTTTTTAACTGTAACTTGTAAATCAAACTCCGAAAACTTGCGTGGACTTGACTTAAAAGGTTTAATTGACGGAAGCCGAAACGTAGTTTGGCGTTTGGGAATGTCAAGTGGGAGTTCGCTGGATTATGAAAAAATGTAGGATTATGATTATATATCTCAAATTTATTCCATAGATCATATAGTATACTTTATCATTACCATCATATTCCGTTCTGCCAGGGTCAAATCGTGGAAACACATCAAATTTGCTTAGGTGACTTGTAAATGGGTGCTCCGGCCATGGTTCCTTCTTCTTGATGTCCCTGGAGAATGGAACAAGCGCAGGCTCGTATACCCATTCATTAATTGATAGCGCGTTTTTGTGTTAGCTACACGGTTATCGGTATTGCGTATACACGGCATTGCGTATACACGGTTACCGGTATAAACCGGTATTGCGTAGAGCGGTAGAGCGCCCATGAAACAAACCACAGCTGACAGATGAAACAGCACAGCAGTAGAAGAGTCTTTCTCCTTAAACTGTGGAGTTTGTATTAAAACATGATATTGGTACTTTGAGAGTACCAACGCGTTTAGTGCGAGCGATGATTTGAGCTATGCAACTTTCTCGAACGATTCAAATCTACAATATCTGAAAATAGATTAATCTACTCCTGCTTCGGACGCATATCAAAGTGATAGAGAGGCCTGTTCGATGGACCCCTGATTATAGTTACACTTACTCTGCGTGGGTCGTAATCAGTGGTTTAGGGAGTCTGCAATAGAAAATAATAGAACATGTTTCTGACATAAAACATGAAAGCTAAACTTAAAACCGTATATTAAATGGAGAAGTACCAAATATCATTCCAGCTAATGGAAGATTCAAGCTATAACAAACGCGCGCGCTGCATGTCGGTAGATGTGATACATTTGTCGAACAAACTGCTAAAAAAGCGAGCGCAGCATTCTGGTAGTTGTTGGACGCGGCGTGGAAGTATAATTACTCAAGTAATTTTAGAAAATAACACCTATTCTATATAGTGAATGTGCGCATTCTGATTGGTTAAAAGGCGTGTTTGTAAGAGATCTGATAAACACGATTGTCACGCAACGATTTCGCGCGTGTGTACGTTATTTTCTAAAAGCAATAAAAGTACTTTCCTCGTGCTCTCTGGTTTCTTACAAACACGAGGGGAATGTTGGTCGAACTGATAAAAACTTGAAAGACACTCGCCTCCGGCTTGTGTCTTTCAAGTTTTGATCAGTTCTCCCAACATCCCCCGTGTTTGTTAGAAACCAGAAAGCACGTGGAAAGTACTTTTATTGCTTAAATAAAAACTAGCTGATGCCCGTGAAAATGTCACGGAAATTTAGTTTACTGTTATAGTATTCTCTTAGGAAAAATCACAACGTACATAATGGGGGATCATGATTTCCCTGAGTTCCCTTCCATACCCTCCATGATTTAGAAATAACCTCCCCTATCATAGACCCCCTCGCTCCATATACCGAAATAAATGAAGTGAGCCCCCTACAGCACTTTTTTTGCACAGTGTTCCGTCCCTGATGATGGTGCGAAAATCACGCGCGTCTCTCAAATCGGTCAAAATTCATATCTCAGAAAGGGTAGAGAAGAACAGGTCAAGTTAAAATTGTTCTAAGAATTTCTTGTTTATGAAGGGAGAATATTATTTTAGAGAATATTATCAATATTGTTCATGTCTTAACGCGCGATGTGCGAAGCAAGGCAGTGCCAGTTGTGTACGTTTGCACAGACTAGCTAAACGCTTTTGAATTAAAATTATCCCTACACAGAACTAATTAATCTGTAACCGAACCATTAAGGTATGAGTATACCTTTGAAGGGTGTTGCTGGAAAAAAAAATCGTATCGCGTCACAATTTACACCACAAACGTCGTTTATATATCATTTTAAAAGCTAAAAGGTTGGTCTATCTGATGGATAATTTTGTTTTCATTATATTGTACATGAGCATATACTTTTTTAGCCCTAAATAAAAAAGTACCGACTTTGTTTAAGAAGATCCAGCTTCTTCCAATTAAATTGCACAGATCCAAATTTAAGCAAAATCTATTCTTTAAAAGGCGATCTAAAAAAAGGTGTGCGGGATTTTTGATTTTCCTTTCAAAACATATTTTATGCAAATTTTTGTGTTAGCATTGCCAAAAATATCGATTTTCAATCTGTTTTACGAAATATTTCCGAAAATACGTAAAATATCAAAAATCCCGCACACCTTTTTTCAGATCGCCCTCTAAGGAATACATTTTGGGGAAATCTGGAGCTTTTAACATTAACTGGAAGTGGCAGGAACTCTTAAAAAGCAAAAATTGGTACTTTCCTTTGAAGCACAAAACGACGAAAACGTTCCATCAAATTAACGTTGCATATAAATATACCACTTAGCAAGTAAGGCCGTTTCACAAGCTTTAAAACGATATATAAATGGCCCTTGTAGTGTAAATAATGACGCGACAGTGATTGACATCTCTCGCGCAAAGGTATACTCATACCTTAAGGTCTGGATGTCTATGGTTTTCGTCCTCGGAACCTGAACTGCAGATCTTAATTGCGTTTTTCCCAATATTTTAGGGCAGCTCTCCAAAAAATAAGTCGTACTGTAATATGTCTTACTTCTCCGGTTCTAGTCGTCGTATTTTGTACCAGTTTTAGCATTATTTTAATAGACTTCGTATATGCAATTAAAAACCTATCGATCAATTTTGCTCGATTTGTGTTGGATTCAAGTTGACGACATTTGCAAAGGCCAATCCGAACGCCTGCTCAATTGAAGTATTTTAAGACGCCCAAAAAAATCTCCGAAGTTCTCTGTTGGTTGTGCTTCTCTAGCTCATGGTCTGCTGGTTAGACTTGACTGTCTTTCATGCAAATTTGGATCCTTCAACATTTTCCGCATGCTGGAATGTTGAAGGATCCACATTTGCATGAAAGATACAGCCAAGTCAAACCAACAGACCACGAGCTAGACAAGCACAACCAACGACACCGCGGCAAAATGCAGTTCGCATGCGCTAAAGATTCACTGGCTTGTGAAATGAAGACAATTGAAAAAATCTACATAACAACAGCGAACGATAAATTTTGACTTTAAATCATAATTTTCGCCTCGGGTGCAAGCCTTCGAGGTGCAAAAGTTCAGAGAAATATATGATCATATTCTAGCTGGTCTGCAATTTTTGGCCTTAAGTTTCGAAGTTTTTGTGTCTGGAGCTTAAGTTTTCCAAATTTCCAAGACAGCACGAGATATTTCTGTTATGTAGATTATTTCTTTTGTTTACATTTCACAGGAAGTGAATCTTTAGCGCATGGCAAATGCGTTTTGCTGCGGTGTTCCAACAGAGAACTTTGTATTTTTTTGGGCGTCTAGCTAGAGCGAGTTTCTGTAAATATCAACCAAGTCGGGAAGAGTCGAAAAAATCAAAATTTTCCAAACTTTGCTTAAAATAGTCTATGATGAAGTGTCTTTAAATTAAATTTTTTGATTTAATTTAAATGTCGGTGAGAAAACCCGGATTTTTCATTTTTCGCCCAAAAAGGGGTGAAAACATGGTAATATTTGCCCCAATTTAACGTCTCCCTCCAGAACAATCGCAAGTATTTATCAAAATACCAAATTATTTTCATAAACGTGCATCATGTCTGCGTTCGTTTTAACTTTTTTGCACAAACATCCGTTACACATAAAATATTTTTCTGTACTTTTAAATATTCTTGAGAAAGTGCACTTTTACGAAATGTAAAGAAATAAACATATTTGCGACCGAATATCGCCTATGTTGGGACGAGTTCGAACAAAAGAGAGGCACTACAGAAAAGGAAAATACAAATGACATTTATTTCCAACAAGAAATAAATGGTTTTATGACCGGAGCATTTAGCTTTAGGATCGATATAATCACTTCCGGTGAGGGCAGATTGACAGCCATCAGTATGTGACGTCACACGCGCAAAGTACAAGAAGCGTATCAGATCACGTGATCATCCTCTTTGAATCGGCCATCGTGGTAAATACGCCATCTTGTTTATTCAATGACCTTTAATAACATGCAATATCATGTACGGATTCAGGAGGTGGGCCATCATTTTATAAGACAATTTCCCATGTACTTTAAGAGTTGGGCCATACGTTCACTGTATGTTGGTTTTTAAAGGGGTCCCCGGATCCCCCACCCCTCCTCTCAGCATTCGGTCATGTTACGCCCATAACATCATCAAGGTAAAATTCCAGAAAATTTGGATGGCCTGGCTTGATAATGTTTTGATTGGTTTCTTGTGTTTAGCTCATACAGTATTGAAAGTTTCAAAATATCACCATTGGTTTGCTGTCCTGTTATGTTACCTGGATCATTTTTAGACCAGGTTGGATAACAGTAACACAACATTCCAACAGATTGAGTTCACCGAATTTACCATTGCTATGAAGTTTATGGGCTATGAGCCTATTCAACAAGCTAAGGTTCCATAAAGTTTCAAGGTTGTTGTTAGGGTCAGAATTTGGGTACCCTGTGTATTGCATGTAGTCACGTGAGCCCAAGTCACGAGAGAGATGTAGTTTTTTGGCGCGAATGAGAGCGAAGAAGAAGTTGTTGTTGTTAGAAATCGAGTCTAGTTTATTGCGTCTTATTCGGTCTTTCGGGAGTCAACGTGGACTCATTCGGTAGTCAGAACATAAATGGTCCTTCGAGCCGGACTTAGCTTAGTTTTTGTCGGATTTTGGAGAGTTTTCATCGGAATTCGGAGCCTAAAGAGGTTATAAGTGGCTTGGAGTTGGTCAGTTCATTCACAAAGTCGGCGGCGTGCAACGGTGCATGCTTTGACAGTTTGGAGTTGGTTTTGGAGTGTCGTTCGGTCCCGTCTGGGGAAAAGAAGGAATAGAGTGGCTGAAAAATGCTTCCGTCCGAAGAAACAAGTAGTCCGGAGGAATTGAAAGAGAAGATAGAAAGTCTGAAGAATCGGAAAAAGAAAGCAAGAGCTCCTTGACGAGGCTATTGAATAAGCTCGCCAGTGAGATTGCAAGCGAAAACAAAGAAACCATCGCCGTCGGAGAAATCCTCGCTAGAATCGACGAATTAATAATGGTAATTGAACTGAGTGGAGTGCAATTTGGTCTGAAATCATACGCGTGATTTCAAAATCAAACGAGCGCGCGTAGCGCGAGTTTGATTTGAAATCACAAGTATGATTTCAGACCAAAATTGCACGACACGAAGTTCAATTACCACTTTATTATATCCATTTTGAAATCACATTCTAGGCCCAGAGGATTCTATCAATTTATTTTCTTGAAACCGGAAATGCCTCACAAAAACATTGTATGCAAAACGAACTCATTAAGTACTTATATGCAGAAATTGTCATGTGACAAACAAAACGATTTCGATCACTCATAACCTGCAAAGTTCATTCAGAGTTGAGATCACTTATGTTTAAAATTACACCATACACAATTCAACAAAGTAATTTTCATTGTCTGACAAAAGGAAGGAATGCTCGTCGCTTTTATTGCGGCCTTGGAGATGGAGTGGAGTTGGAGACGTAGAAATATTGAAGTTTTGCTATGGAACTGTGACTTTGCTGGGCGAATGACTTGCGATGGCATAAAATCAAAACTTGGCTGCAAATTATGCTTGGAAGCCATGAGCTGTATTGCTAAATTTCATCACTTGCTGCATCTGGCTGTGGATGGTAGTGTTCTTCATGTTTGAAGAGAGTGGAGTTTGATAGATGAGCGGAGGTGATTTTCAAGATGGCGGCATCGTTTCACTATCAGCTGTGAATTTGCGAAACACTTTCATCCAGCTTTGTGTTAACCGGGAAGTGTTCTTATTGATCACTTTAGACTTCAGCTCCTCTACCACATTGTCTACCGGAAAGCATGTAAAATCATCATCTTTTGATTTTGTGGAATTTGCTGTTGTTTGTTTTTCGGTGGACTCGGATTCCTGGACTCGGGACCGGAATTTTGCACCAGAGGTGCTGGATTATTCGCTTGAAAATCCTCCATATTGTCGTGAAACTGATATCATACTCTGGAAAAACGACAGATAAAAAGGTACTGTAAATATTTAAAGTTTTATCCATAGTTTTGTCTTTGTTTCTTGTTTTTCTTTTCAAGCAGAAGAAGAAAGGGGGGAATTTCCCCAAAAAATTGCAGGAAGATGGTTTTCCTGCCATTATTTTCCTGTAATCTGATTGGTCACTGCCTTTTAACCCTGAAATCTGATTGGCTGATTGATTTTGTGCTTCATTTTGATTGGCTGAGAAAAAGATGCGATTTGGACCCAAAAGGATGCGATTTGGGAATAAATCGCACTGTTGTAAGCCAATCAGATTGCAGGGATTGACAGTGATTTCAAAATGGATATAATAAAGAGTGGAAATTGTTGTTGTAGAAGATGAAATGAGAACTGCAAGAAAGGCGCTTATGGAATCGGTCAAATCGGCGTCGGTAAGTCAAACTCAAAACACAGACATGCCCTCTACAAGTCCTCAGGTTACTCACAAGGTTGAAAGTCCAAACAGTAGTTCTCTAACGAATAATTGGAGCCATAATAGTGATGTAGGAGCAAGGAATCTAGAGCGAATAAAGATACCCACATTCAGTGGTAATAAAACCGAATTTGCACACTGGAACGCCACGTTCAGTTCATGTGTCGACAAGACATCTTTGTCTGCTCAGTTTAAAATGCTAAGGCTAGACTGCTTGCAGTCTCTTCTTTGGTGAACATCCGTAAATCGAGAGAAAGGGAAAGGGAGTCCGTGAGTGCCGAAGGCACGAACGAGCGCCGAAGGCGCGAGACTCGCCAGAGGAGCGCCGAAGGCGCGACGATGGCGTGAGTGCCGGAGGCACGAGCGAGCGCCGAAGGCGCGAGATAGCGCCAAAAGAAGAGACTGCGGACATTCCTTTCAAAAAAGAGAGTTTTGTGCTGTCAAAAAATCATTCTCACCCTGAACGCTGAATAATCCCTGAATAGAACTGATGACACATAAGTGCCAAATCTGTCAATCATTTCTATGAAATCCAGGTGCGGTCCTAGTTTCATATTAAAGCCGGCGGCTTGTCGGACTTCACTGTTGTTGTGTTTTATGCGAGCACCGAAGGCAAGCGATAATAAATTTAGAGCTTCGCGCGCAATGTATATCTAGTTGGTCGAATATCTCATCATGAGGTAGAACCCTGCCAGTAACGCCTACATCTTCTAAGTCATTTAGCTGATCAGTCACTATCGATTTCAGCGGAGAAAATAACGAATATCAGCTTTCGTGCACCGCATAAATAGAGCTGATACATGTAGCTTTTACCAAAGCCCGTAGGCCAAACGGCTAACACGTCTTGTCCCTCGAGCAGACTCGTAAGGGGCCGACCATTTAACTTTTGAGGGGGGGGGGGGGGGGGGGGGGTGGGCTTTTTTGTCAGTGCAAGATTTTTTTATGCCTCTGTTATGCGGTGAGAATTTTTTTCCAATAAGAAAAGAGGGTTTTAGTCACCATTTTGCTGTGCAGGAAATTTTTTTCGGCCCTTCGGGCCGTGCAGGAAATTTTTTTTCAAAAAAGCCCACCCCCCCCTCAAGAGTTAAATGTGGTCGGCCCCTAACTGCCTTTAGCTGCTCTTCTTTTAAAGTACTCGAGATCGCTTTCATTGCGTAAACAAGTCTAAAGGTCAAGTGTGGTTAGTGATTATTCGCCTCAAATCCACCTCAAGTGTTTATTGGTGTACTGCTGACAGATTGGTGTACCGCTGACAGACAATCAGCATGAAATAGCGCCCTCAGCCAATCAGATCTTTCAGCTGAAATTCCACTGACAAATTCTCTTTTTTGAAAGGAATGTCCGCAGTCCCTTCTTTAGGCGCTCTCTCCCCGTGGCGCTGCTGTTATCCGACACCTAGACTCTCTCGTGAGCTTGAAATACGAGCGCGCAAACAAACTACAATGTAGGACTAGGACTTTATTCTCGATTTACGGACGTTCGCCAAAGAAGGGGCTGCAAGCAGTCTATGCTAAGGCTTGAGGCGTGTTTGGCGGGCGAGGCGTTAGAAACGATAAAAGGATTAGGGTATTCGGAAACAGCTTATAAAGCCGCCAAAGCTAGATTAACACGAAAATATGGAGGAAGTAGAAGAGAAATTCAGTCGCATGTAGAAGAATTGCTAAAGATGCAAAACGTAAGAGAAAGTAACGCTAAAGATCTCGAAAAATTCGCAGACGTTTTGGAAGGTGCAGTTATTAACCTAGAAGAAAATGACCGGAAATCGGACTTAGAAATAGGAACATTGTACAACCTTATACTAGAAAAACTCCCTGAGAAATTAGTTGCACAGTACTATAGATGGATCACAGAGAATAAGAAGATAGAATCATTAATCACTTTGAAAGACTGGACTGCTGAAGAAGCAGATTACCAGATCAAAGCAGCAGAATTAAAGCATGGGCTTAAAAGGGGGGTCAGGAATAAGACAAGAACAAAGAAAGGGAAGAACATTTGGACTATATCAAAGTGATAATAAGACACCTAAGTGTAAATTTTGTGGGGAAAACCCCCATAGAATTTGGAACTGTGATTTGTTTAAAGCTAGAACAGTGAAAGACAGTTGGGGAATTGCAAAAAAAATTGGGACTCTGTTATCGATGCCTAGGAGACACACATCTTGGTCATGACTGTACACGAGGGTGGCAGTGTAATGTTCAGGGGTGTAAAGAAACTCACCATAGGCTTCTACATAACACTGAAGATAGTTCAAAGGCACAGAAAAGAGAAACAAAGGAACAGGGGGGTCCCACGGAGGGGGATGCAAATACACATGCAGCAAAATCAATAACGTAGCATTGCGAACAATCCCAGTAATTTTGAAGAATGACAATAAGAGACTCTTAGTGAATTGCTTCCTAGATGAGGGTAGTGATACCACCTATATAAATGAAGATGTAGTTGAAGAATTAGGAATAACTGAGGACAAGCATGTGATAACTGTAAATGTGGCTAACAATCAACAAGTTAGATTCAGTTCTATGCCACTTGACATTGGTGTCGAAAGTGTAGACGGAAATGTAGATACAGTGATTAGTGCTAAGACATCCAAGAAAATCTGTGGAGGAATGAAACCTGTTAATTGGTTAGACATTAAGGACAAATGGGACCATCTTAGGAACATTTCTTTCCCAAAGCTTGCTAATCGAGGGACTATTGACATTTTACTTGGCACTGATAATTATATGCTAATGTATCCAATGAAGGAAGTCATTGGGGGAGACCAAGAGCCTTTCGCAAGGCTATGTCCTCTAGGATGGACTGCCGTAGGACGAGTTAAGGCAGACACTGGAGAAGTATGTAACACCCAGTTATATCATACCTTTCACACTGTTCAGTCTGAGGGATTGGGTGTACAAGATAGTGCTGTGGATGATCTCAATGTGACTTTGAAGAGCTTTTGGGATTTAGAGACAATGGGAATAACCCCTGCAGAACAAGTAATGAATCCAGAGGAGACAATTGCATATCGAAAGGTGAGTGAATCCTTGAAATTTGAAGATGGACATTACTCTGTGGCGGTACCTGGAGAAGTGATCGACCCAGTTTACTTGATAGCCGAAACTTCACACTGAACCATTTACGAGAAAAATACTTTGTCATTCATGCGCGGCAGAATGTTAAGAATTGCGTTCGAGGATGTGCGCAGTGTAGTAGATTTTATCGATTAGCAGCTGGACGACAACAACAGATGGCACCGTTACCTCGTTTACGGTTAGAGGTGACACATAGACCCTTTGAAAACTGTTCGACAGATTTCGGAGGACCGTTCTTTACCATGCAAGGACGCGGAAAACCTAGAAGCAAACGGTATATATGCTTGTTTACCTGTTTACAAACGCGGTGCTGTCACTTAGAAATGGCGACATCGTTAGAAACTGATGCATTTATGAATGCATTTACGCGGATGGTAGCAAGACGAGGATGGCCCAAACTGATGCGCAGTGATAATGGTTCTAACTACGTAGGGGCTGCGCGGGAGATCAAGGAGTTGGTCGGTCAGATTGATCAAGACAAAGTTGCGCGAATCACTTCCAACAAAGGTGTTGACTTCAATCCTCCTGAAGCTCCACATTTCGGGGGAGTGTTCGAGAGTATGAGATTTCATTGAACTCGAGACCCTTAACTACAGTGAGCGACGCATTTATGAATGCATTTACGCGGATGGTAGCAAGACGAGGATGGCCCAAACTGATGCGCAGTGATAATGGTTCTAACTACGTAGGGGCTGCGCGGGAGATCAAGGAGTTGGTCGGTCAGATTGATCAAGACAAAGTTGCGCGAATCACTTCCAACAAAGGTGTTACATGGGACTTCAATCCTCCTGAAGCTCCACATTTCGGGGAAGGCCTCGCGCACGATGTTTAGCACAATTGAGTGACAGAGAAATTGAGCTCAAATTTGTTTTAGATCTGCTGTGTTTTCCGAGATCTTACCTAAATGCTCCAAAAATAAGTGGAAAAAAAAACCGATGGATCGCAGTTTCTTTATAAAAACAATTTTTTAATCACAGATCAAAAGATATTGGATTAAAAAAATATTTTTCAAATGGTGTCATGCTGAAAACTAGAAAGCCGTGCGTAACATTTTGTCTCTCAAACAGCGTTTTCCGTTTTTGCCTATCGCGCAGGCAAATTTGCCTTTTTTTGCCTTATTTGTTTTTGCCTTTTTTGCTATTTTTTCCCTCTTTTTGCTTTTTCGCGCATAGATTTGCTTTGCCTTTTTTGCCTTTTCACGCATAGATTTTGCTTTGTTCTTTTTGCCTTTTCGTGCATACATTTTGTTTTGCCTTTTGGTGCACACAGATTTCGTTCGCACACAGATTTTGTTTCCTCTTCGAGCATTTAATTTTTGCCTTTTTTAGCGCAGAGATTTTGCCTCGCAGTTCTTGGCCTCCCTTTGCATTTGTGCCCGTTTTGTCTTGCCGTGCTTTGCTGTCTACTGCCCGTGGTTTTCTTCGCATGTCTTCATTTTTGAAAGCCAGGTAACATCGTCGTTTTTTTCTCTTGTGTTTTGTTTTTATAACATTTATTTGAACGCTTCCTTTGTTGCTCTTTTTTCTCTTCTTAGCTCTTGTACAAGCCGCTCGCGAGCCATCAATTTAGGCATTTTAATTTTATGATGTAGTTGTCTAAATTATGTACCGAGCATACAATTAAATTCAAGGCAGCCTCAAGGTGCAGCAGGCAAAAAAACGGCAAAAATGGGCACGACAAGGCAAAAATGAGCGCATAAGGGCATGGCAAAGCAAAAAAGGGCACGAATAGGCAAAAAAGTGCGCGAATAAGCGAAAAAGGGCACGAATTGGGAAAAAACAGCATAATAAGGCAAAAAATAGCATAACAAAGCCGAGGCGGATTTTAAACGAATGTTTGAGCGCTAATGGCTTCTAAAGCGATGTTGAGCTACATTCGAAATGAGCTAATGGAAGAAGTAGAGAGTTTGAGGAACTTGAGAACGAGATTATGAAGACACTCAATCCGCTCTTAGAATGAGTGTTCTCTGTCTATTAAATTAAAAGGCTCAATCTGCTTGCACTATACAGAAATATTGGATTTGAACGCATGTTGTTGTTTTCGATTTTCTTCAGCTTTTCCGTTCCTCTTTCTCTGTTTTCGCGCAATTGCAAAGACCATTTAGAGGAGCACAACTAATAACTACTTAAAGAGCGAATAAAAACCTAGAGGTTGTGAAACAAAGCAAAATCTGCCAAAAAGGCAAACATTGCGCGGGTATTTGGAGTCGGAAGCAAAAAATGCATGCAAAAAGGTATGTAGCGCAAAAAGGCGTGTGCAAAAAAGGGCGTGCAGGGCAAAGAGGCAAAATAATGCATGAAGCAAAACGGCAAAAAATTCAAAAAAAGGGAAAAACCGGGCAATAAGATGCGCGATGCACGAAGCAAAAAGGGCACAAAGAGGCAAAAAACTGCGTGGTTGAGCAAATAAAGGCAAAAAAGTGCGCGATAAAACTGGACGTTCTTGTCTTCTAACTTTAAAAAAAATTCTAACGCTAGTTATCGTTGTGTTACTTCATTCCCTTACATCATCTTTCTCTACAAGCAATTAATTCTGAAAGAGCATTTCAAGTGCATCCTTGGCGTGTGTTTTTTCAGACCACAGATAATAAAAAGCACAAAAATGTTTATATTTTAAAACGTGCTCGTAAGAACACGACACCAGATTTGATCTGCTTTCACGACACCCTTTTTCCATACGAAGTTTTCGTGGTCTTTAGAAATTCGAAACGCGATAACAAATTGTTTTGAGGTGCACATTAGTTAAACATTATTATTGCAAATTTCAGAGCTGAACGACCGTTCACTTCCGATATATATTGCAAAACCCAGCGTTAGAATTTTGTTACGCCGCCGTTCACACAAAATCGTGCGCGAGGCCGGGAGTGTTCGAGAGTATGATTAAGGCTGCTAAGCGAGCTATTTATGCGGAATTATCGGGAGCGGATGTTAACGACGAAGAACTGATGACTGTGTTTATAGGTATTGAGAGTTTATTGAACTCGAGACCCTTAACTACAGTGAGTGACGACCCCAACGACGAGATGGTGTTGACTCCCAACCATTTTCTGATTGGATGTATGGGAGGGGAGCTAGCTCCAGATAGCGTTGACACAACTGCACATAACATGCGCAAACGATGGAGGCGTGTGCAGGAACTCATTCGTAAAGTATGGTACCGATGGATGCGTGAATATTTGCCTCACATAGGATCGAGGCACAAGTGGTTCCTACCAGCGGAGAATATGAAACACGGAGACACTGTGCTCGTAATTGACCCGGATGCAAAGCGACGTGACTGGAAGGTCGGAAGGATCGAGGAAGTTTTCCCAGGTCGAGACGGACTTGTACGTGTAGTGGATGTAAGAGTCTTACAGTAAATGCTTTTGGCGCCATCGTCGTGCCAATAATCTATGAGCGATGTCTCATACCTTTACCAAATTGTCAACGAAACTCAATGCAAGAATTTTACGTTAATTTTGAGCTTTCATGGACAATGATTGGTCACTCGAAACATTTCAGTGACATAGTAATTGCTATCCATGAAATGTAGTCATAGGCTGATTGCATTTTTATTCCGCACCGGGGGGGTTGAGGACCTTGCTTTGGGATGACCCCCTCCCCTGGAATTTCCGTACATCCTCTGTACCCCCCTCCCCTGGAATTTCCGTACATCCTCTATACCCCCTCCCCTGGAATTTCCGTACATCCTCAATACCCCCCCCCCCCCCCCCAGAATTTCCATGCATCCTCAATAACCCCCTCCCCTGGAATTTCCGTACATCCTCTGTGCCCCTCTCCTGGAATTTCCATGCATCCTCGATACCCCCTCCCTTGGAATTTCCATGCATCCTCAATACCCCCTCCCCTGGAATTTCCGTACATCCTCTATGCCCCCTCTCCCCTGGAATTTCCGTGCATCATCAATACCCCCTCTCTTGGAATTTCCATGCATCCTCAATACCCAACTCCCTGGAATTTCCGTACATCCTCTGTGCCCCCTCCCCTGGAATTTCTGGGTATCCTCGATGCCCCCTCCCCTGGAATTTCCGTACTTCCTTGATACCCCTCCCATGGAATTTCCGCGCTCCAAAAGCACCCCCCTCACTGGAATTTCCGGCCACTCCTCAATACCCCCCCCCTGGAATTTCCGCAATCCTCCAATACCCCCCTCCCTGGAATTTCCGCAATCCTCAAATACCCCCCTCCTTGGAATTTCCTTACTTTATTAATACCCCCCTGGAATATCCTTGACACTCAACTCCCCTGGAATTTCCCAAATTGCCCGACATCTACCCCCTCCCCCCTCTCATCTGGTATTCCCGTGCTGCCAAAACACCCCTTCCCCTGGATTTCAGTGCTGCCCATGCAACCCCCCCCCCCCCCCATCTTTCAGGAAATACGTTCACAAACTCTCGTACGTTCAACTCAAAATGTTCCACTATTTTCGAGTAAAGTTTTTTTGTGCTCACAAACTCATGGCTGAAAAATTCTAAGCTAGGGCTAACCCTAAGATGGGAAACTGGGATGCGATCGGGAAAATAGAAACGGCAAGCCATCGTCGATCATCCCTGACAGTCTCCATTTACGCCAGTTACGGTGGTGTGGAACCTCAAAATTTTTAGCTTCTTTTCTGATCCGTGTAGGATCTAACAAACACAGACAGCAGAGAAAGCTCCCAAGACGAGAGGTAGGTAGGAGTTATCGTACACCGGTTCTGGATGTGACGTTGCAGCCTCGATTTCGTGACTTGGGAAAATTGAATTTGACTATCGATGTAAAAACGTCTGTAACTTAAAAAATATAAGGCTTAAAAAAATGTTCTCAACGGAAATAGTACATCTTTTTGCTGCTTCAGTTACCAAGCTGTTTAAGATTGGTATAAAAACCATGTCAGTAGCTCTTTAATCGATGAAATTCAATGTTAATCGATGAAAGTCGAGAAATCGATGACATTAACATATATCAACGTGTGACTATCGAATCGATTGCCAATATCAATTGATATTAATTGATTTGTTCGATTAATATCGATTGGCAATCAGATGATCGATTTTCATCTTACTCCGGGTTCTAAAGCAGTAGTTATGACACTTCTTCAGGTGGCATTGGCTGATTGCATTTTTATTCCGCACCGGGGGGGTTGAGGACCTTGCTTGGGATGACCCCCTCCCCTGGAATTTCCGTACATCCTCTGTACCCCCCTCCCCTGGAATTTCCGTACATCCTCTATACCCCCTCCCTGGAATTTCCGTACATCCTCAATACCCCCCCCCCCCCAGAATTTCCATGCATCCTCAATAACCCCCTCCCCTGGAATTTCCGTACATCCTCTGTGCCCCCTCTCCTGGAATTTCCATGCATCCTCAATACCCCCCTCCCTTGGAATTTCCGTACATCCTCGATACCCCCCTCCCATGGAATTTCCACGCTCCAAAAGCACCCCCCTTACTGGAATTTCCAGCCAATCCTCAATACCCCCTCTCCTGGAATTTCCGTGCATCCTTGATACCCCCTCCCTTGGAATTTCCATGCATCCTCAATACCCCCTCCCCTGGAATTTCCGTACATCCTCAACACCCCCATCCCCTGGAATTTCCGGGCTTGATAATAAAACCCCTGCCCCTGGAATTTCCGTGCATCCTCGACACCCCCTCCCCTGGAATTTCCAGCCTTGGTGATGACCCCCACCCCTGGAAATTCCAGGATTGGGATGGACCCTCTCCCCTGGAAATTCCAAGCTCTGAAAAGGCCCTCTCCCCTGGAATTTCTATGCATCCTCAACACCCCCATCCCCTGGAATTTCCTGGCTTGATAATAACCCCCTCCCCTGGAATTTCCAGGCTTGATAATAACCCCCTCCCTGGAATTTCCAGCCTTGGTAATGACCCCCACCCCTGGAATTTCCAGGACTGGGATCGACCCTCTCCCCTGGAAAAATTCCACGGGTCCTCAACCCCCCCGGTGCGGAATAAAAATGCAATCAGCCATTGCTGTCTGGAAACCCTTAGCTATGTAAAAGAGGCCATTAAGCGGCCAGTACTGTCATCCCAGGGGATCTTTGTATACCTTACATCATCACTCTTTTTATTGTCATTTCTGCCTGCGCCACTCCATTTTAGGTCAGTCTTCTTAAAAATCAAAGGTGTGCAAACAGCAATGTGTTCCATTTTAGGTCAGCATACATACTTTGCTGATGTGCAGACAATGACATTTTAAGAGTTGTGATCAAACACAAACACTTCCCACAAAAATTACTGGTTTTTGAAACATTTTGCTGTAATATTGTCATTGCATACAACGAAACCTACAGAGGTCATTCAGCGTCCAGTAGGGTCATTCTGGTGGAAGCTTGACTTTGTGGCATAATCACTGGAATTGTCATCTCTGATTGCACTACGCCAAGTGCACGTTATATCAGCCTATATATCTCAGACAGTGTGCCTGTGCTATTCCTAGTACAGGATATGGGAGCTGCCTATTTTGCTGATATTGAGATGATGACCACCAGCCCGAGGCTGGTTATTGCAAGCCAGGCCGCAATCTTTAGTGCGTGGGAAGAGTTCCTTAAACCCCAGCCTCGGGGGTATTAAATATAACTCAAGCTGAGTTCTTGTCTTTTTATCATGCAGGAGGTCGTGCCCAGCAGGGCATCAATAGCTATCCAGCAATGACGGGGTAAAGTACAGCGGCAAGTGGCGCAGCATCAACCCTTGTTCAGGTTAGCCCAGAGCCTCAGAGACGCAAGTGGCAGAGCAGGCCTCCACCGAAGCACCACCACCAATTCAGTTCATACCAGCTCCTCCACCTCCTAGACAGCAGTAGGCTATCAGCTACATCAAATGCTACAATGCAGAGCAGTCAGAGGCTCACTGAGGTCCAGGCACTGATCGAATCCGCAACATCTGGGGACCACACATCTCGCCCAGAGAAGCAGGATCTATACAGAATGTAGGTTTCGCACATCACGCACCTGAGATGACATTATCTGCCGTGGAATGCACAATTTCATCTGCCTACCATGGCAACTAAAGCATCCATTCAAATTAAGCCATTACCTGGAGAGAATGGCGCTTACTGGTATACAGCAATTGGAATCTCCCTGTAGACAGTACTGTTCACGCTGCGGAGCCATACCCACTGTGCACGTTTTATAGCTAGGTACATACAATCATGTCACAAGGGGGGCTGGCCAAGGGAACATTATGTAATTTATCATACCGTTCTTTGATCAGTAGAACTCTATTGTGTGGCGAATTAGTTTCTAGATGTACTTTTATCTTGCCTAATTTTGTTCTGTCGGGGAACTCAGAGTTGCCTTGGCCCGTCCCAGATTTCCAGCCATTATTTTTCCCTAAAGGGTTTTTTCTTTGGCAATGGTTCTTCAAACTTGTAAAAATAATTTTAGCGGAGCTCCATCGGAGCCCCATAGCTACATGCAGAAGAAGAAGAAAGAAAACAAAAGTGTTAGCATCGACCTGTTTTGTCATGGACTTCCGGTTTGTGCGTTCGTCCGGGATCACACAGGCAACCCACCAGTTTTTTTGTCACGTAATATGACGTCATCGATGATGTCATCAAACGAGAAACGGTTTATATCTTAGGAAGGGATGAGCCTCAGACAACAAAAATTCGGTGAAAATGTCTAAGTGGCAATGGGGCAGCAACTGCGTAGTCAAGTTTTATGACGTCATCGATGAAGTCATGAAACGGGAAAAGGTTTATATCTTGGGAAGGGATGAACCAAATTGTTTCCACTTTGATAATATATAGAGGATATTACATGGCCGCGCGAGATACGAATTTTATCTTCACAAATAGTTTCTTCAGAGTTAAACGTATTTTCTTCAAAGTCAAACATGCAAATTTAAAATCTACTTGGCGCATAATCCGCTGACACAGTTAATGCCAGGGGCGTGTCTGCCAAGTGAGCACTGGCTTACACTTTCTTTTACAAATCGAAAATACCCGTGTATTTATTTATTTTTCTAGGCTAAAATTAATTGAAGCTATATTTGCTAGATCTATTGTTGTTTGGTTTGTGATAGTCATTGCCAACCTGCGACAAGTTTATTAACCATGATAGGTGCTGAATCAGCAAAATAGAACTCGCCGTTTTTGCCCTGTATTTTGATTATGTTGCAACCAAGCTGAAACCTTTTTAGTGGACAAATTACATATTTGACCAGCTTTCTACAAAATCAGCACAAAGGCTGGCAAATATATCCACAAAAATGTCAAATTTTATGCATTTTAAGGGTTCTCATTCCCGTCAAGATTTTTTAAGGATGACATGATCGAAATTGATTTGAAAACTTCCGTAAGTTACTGCTATAGGTAGTAAGTCTTAAACCCTAAAAATTTTGATTGAAAGCCAAAGGAGAAAGAAATTGCCGAACATAGCTCTAACCTGAATATATGACGACGCTATAATTCGTTACCATGGTAACGAAATGACAATTTCCCAATAAATATTGTGCGATGGAAACACCAACAGCTACTGAAAATTTGGTGTCCTAATTCTAAAGCCTGTCGAAAATATCGCAAGTAAACCTCAGAGGGGGTGGCCCTCCCCTCCCTCCCTTGTACAAACATCACTAAAATGCTGTAAAATTAGCCAAATGTGACAATATAATATGTTTTGTTATAAATCAATGTATTTAATATAGCTACTTAAGTTATTTTTCGTCAAACATTTACAACGTATTGCGTGGTAAAAATAAAATATTCTGATACATAGAAATCCTATGGTACTTTAGGCGGTTAGAGCGTCGCCTTCAAGGATTTGCAGAAACTCGCCATTTTAATTGCACAAAAATGTTTTTGTATTTTCTGAAAGGGGAATGAATGCCCTTTTCTATGATATCTTTCTTATGTTCGAACACGTCCCAACATGGGCGATATTCGGTCGCAAATATGGTTATTTTTTTTACATTTCGAAAACGGACGCATATATAAAACGGACGCATATATGATGTACTTTTCAGAAAATAACTTGGTATTTTGATAAATACTTGCGATTGTTCTGTGGGAGACGTTAAATTGGGGCAAAATTACCATTTTTTCACTCCTTTTTGGGCAAAAAATGAAAAATCACGGTTTTCTCACCGACATTTAAATTAAATCAAAAAATTCTTTCAGCGCCGAAGACACCTCATCATAGACTATGTTTAAGGAAAGTTTGGGAAATTTTGACTTTTTCGACTCTTCCCGACTTGGTTGATATTTATAGAAACTTTGCTCTTAAATGACTTAGTTCGTCAGTTAATTCGTCTGGACGTTTTGTCTCCGTCTCTTGCCCGTATTCACAAAAGACGAAGCAACTGACGAAGTAAGATACACACTAAAATTCATTGCCCTAAGTTGTCTGGGGGTGGACGAAATCCGTCTCTAGTGTGAAAGCGGCCAAATTTGCATCCTCTATTCCTTGCTTAATTTCCATTCTTTTAACAGAGATTTTCCTTTTCTGTTTCACTGACAGTATAATAGAATGGATATACTTTCGCCTACTAGCAGAATTTTATTGAATAACTCCAATATGGTGTCGAGAAATAAGCGAAGGCCGTTGGGCCTCAAACTTCATTCTGAAAAACTCAAGGCAAAAGCCAAAATGTGTTTGTGGGCCAAGTTTGAAACATTTTCGTTGAAAAATAACGAAGTTACAAAAAAGCAGGCCCTCGTTTTAGAGCCATGCCTTAATGCCACTGAGTTCAACCACACTTTTCTAAATTTAGGAATGCCGCTTCACGCGAGCCCAAATGATCATCTCTACCAGTTGAATAAGGAGCCAAGCCTTCTTTTTAGGAATGCAGCAACAGAACCAAAATGGAGGGCGTTACAACACCGAACTTTATCTCTTTTCAAGATAGCGATAATTTTATGATATTCGACTATTCCCAGATCGGTTGACAGATGATCCTACTCCCAACGCGCTATTACATGGAAGTAAAAGATCACTATCAGGTCTAGTTATTTTACAACGCTCTTGAAAGTCTCTCCCAACATCACGCGTGCCCTGTAGGTCCGCAGTAAAACCACAGAACACTACATTGTAGGCTACATTGTTTGATGTCCAGTTTTTTTGTCGTCATACGACATTTCACTTAGCTAATTGTGAAATTCTATGTCCTTAACTTTGCTTTGAATAGAGCTTTCGCATATTGGGCAATTCCAGAAAATATATGTACACCCCCACGGGCGGCATTTGGAAATTCCGAATAGACATAGACATAGACAAATTTATTCAAGACCGTGTACTTAGTATACATAGGTTTTATCTTGAATAATATAAATTACCAAACTGGATCTATTGATATATTTTACGCATATCGAAGCATTCAAAAATGTACTTTGCAACAACTGCTTGTTTGTTCTTGTTTGGATTAATGAAATTGAGAAAACATAGTTGTCCGATATCTTGGGTTGGGTTGGGCTTTGGTGCCAAAGCAGAAACACATGACCATCTCAGGAGTCAGACCATCTCAGGAGTCAGATTAATGGTCTTTCAGTCTTTCCAATCCCTGATGACGAAGGCTGATTGAAATGCACAGTTGGCATAAACAATTCTTTAGGAACCCCATACATGGATTTTCAACTATCCATAGATCTATACCACACTTTTACATGCTCTTTACATGCATATACAATTTCGTCTTGTGTATATTTATACATTTTTAAAAAACATGCGCCAATTAGTCGCAACATAACACACACTACAGTTAGTTATAGACACACAAAAGTGGTTAGGCACATACAAAAACTAATAATTTCGCTGCATTATATCCAATATCTTCCGAGAAAGCCAAAAAGTTAAAAATGTGAAAATTTACAGACGTTTGTATGACTGGGGGTATGCGTCATACTCCAAGTCATACAAATCTCTGTAAAAGTTTCAATTTTAGACTCTACTTTCTCAGCCGACGTGGCATTTAGCACAGCGAAAATTTAAAGGATTACTAATGTGGTGATGCTCTTTCTAGTGCCAGTATTTGATTTTCAGTCAGTTTAATTTTAAGACATGTGAATTTGCGGCGGCCATTTTGCAAAAAGGTCTATTTCTTTAAAAATGTTAGGGCGGATTTCAGACGAGGGTCGAAAATTATACACACAAAACAAGTAAACTGAGAGCCAATCAGAAACGAAACCCGGATTCAAAAATCAGGGAACGAAGTTAGTACGACTTGCATATAGCCGTGGTCAAAGAAAACAAATTAGTCCCCGTCCAAGTTATTTTTGCGCATTTTGATTGGCTGACTAAACAAAGACTCAATACCTCAACCAATAGGAACATAGAGCGGATTTCAGATGACTGTCGTGAGTAATTCGCAATTACTTCGTAATTACTGCTATAGGTTTTGTCCCCCGGGGGGGGGGGGGGGGGGACTCCCATATTTTTGGGGCGCATATTGGGGGTGCTGGTCGGGAACTTTCGATTTCACCCCTAAAAGGTACCAAACATGGCGTCGCTTAGTTGATTTTCCCTCGTAATTTTGTCGCGTATTTTTTACGAGGGAAAATACGTCTGAAATTCAGGCTACCAACAAGTGCGATTTGCTTGATTTGCTAGAACGGACCACTAACAGGTACCTAATCTGGAAAAAAAAATACACGTTTTCGAATTTTACCCCCTAAAAGGTACCAGAGGCCTGATTTTAAACCAAAGGTACGACGACGTACACCCCCGCCCAAAAAATATGGGAGTCCCCCCCGGGTTTTGTCCAGAATTTGTGTAATTACTTTGCGATTGGTTCCACTACAGTCATATGAAAACCGCTCTATATATAATTCTGATAATTGTGCTTTCCATCAGTTCCTAGTAAAGGCTTTTAAGCCTTTACTCCCATAGAAGTGGTTTGGCATGTATCTGGCAACCTTTATTGATTAAATCGTAATCATTAATAAAATATATAAACCCACTCCTATCCTCTTATAATATTATAATTGTGTTTCCGTGAAAGATATATGAAAATTAAAACGTGGGTGGGGAAAAATAAATAATAATCTAGTTACAAGACGCCGATCAAAGTGCTATAAAAGATGCTGAGCTACTGAACATAACTTGCGAGTGTCTGTAAAAGCGATGTAAAAGGCTAGAGCATGATCTCGTGATATCAATATCCATCAGTTAATACTGTCAATCAATATTTGGAAACATTATTGCTCGTGGTTTGACGTATCTGGCAACCTTTATTGATCAGATCGTAATCATTTATAAAATATATAAAAATAATTTCGACACTTATCATCAGATAATAAAAATGAAAAGGGTGGATTCTGGTAGATAAAGTCAAGGTTAGGTTATTTGTGGCTTAAAAGCATCAGATAAGACAGTTTCTATGTTGGTCCGTGAATGCCTTATAAGGCTATCGTATGTAGTACCAGACGAACCAATGGAAACCTCCCACAATAACGTTTTACCATACGATGCAGGTATATATACTAGCTAATACTGCCTCGCCAGCTATCGGCTCTGAGGAGTATTAATACCAAGCAAAAACAAGAAGAAAAGGTAAGATAAAGATTATTAGTCAAACCAAACTCGGTCTACTATCAATGCTGATTCTGATTGAGTTACAAACACATTTTAATGTACTGTTCTAAGAACCAATTAGAAAAGTGGTCAAAACACTTGTACTCGAAAGGAATCGATTTTATCACGGGAGCTGGTAAAACTCCCGGGTTGTACCACCCCACGAGATATTCGCAGTTTTTTCCTAAAAGAAGGTTGGCTGCGGCATATACCATCCCACCGGGTCCCATTCGAGTACAGATGTTTTGACCACTTCCCTTAGTTCATTAGTAATGATTACTAAATGGTTTAAAACCAAAGAGTGTGTGGTGATATCGAGAGGAAGAGCTAGTTTGCTGTGAGCTGTTTTTAAAAAAGTATTATAAATATATGATTAGAAAAAAGTACGATATGGAATTCCATGGCATGAATTCACCACGATGTGCCTTGATGGTTCCTAGCGAAGTTAACCTACTTCTAGTGATAATTATAAAACAATTCAGATAGTATGCGCGCTTTTATTGGTCGAAAGGTGTGTTCTCATCACAAGGGCGGATCTAGGGGGGGGGGGGGGGGGGGTGATTAGGGTGGCTAGCCACCCCCCTTATTCTCATATTTCTTGTAAAAACCTTAAGATTAGCCAACCCTGGGTCTGAACTCTTTAGTGCTTCTCATTGGAATTTATGGAATTGAGAAGCTCTTTCATTTCGGTTCATAGCTTTGCACGTCCAGTATGTTGTTTAGTTCTATTGTGTAGTCTGCGCTTCATCTCCAGGCACAGGCATTTTCGCACTCCATTTGCTATTTGTTGATTTTGATTATTGCGCGTGTCGCGGTGCAAGCGTAGATTGGAAATGAAGTAGTATATCCTTTGTACTAGCCACCCCCCTTCTTAAGGGTCTGCATCCGCCACTGCATCACGCTATGAAGTCATTCGCCTTGTCACAGGCGTACCATCTTGTTTTTCTTACTGGAATCGATAATGAAATGGAATCGAGGCCAAACAGTAAACGTGACGTGACATATACTGCCCCAAAAGTGTTAACATGGTGGATGTGATTTTTGGCAAAGAAGTTTGAAAACCGTACCGTAAATCACGAGCGTAACAGCAAGAAAAACTGCGATTGCCTCCTGCTTGGCCTCGTTTCCATGCTCAAAAATGGCGGTGCGTGACAAAGGCGAATGGCCGCGTTTGGGTATCTCTTCATCGCTGAATGCCATATAGTCGTCTTCTAATAGAACGAGGCATAATCAAACAAAAGGACCATTCATATTCAAACAAGGCGGCTATTGTGACATTCAGCGATGAAGCATATACCCGCGTTTGCTTGAAATACAGCAGATTTCGTATGACTATGAAAAGTACCGTGACAAGGCGCGGCACTGTCGCGGTGGCGGTACGGAACCTGGCCTGCTGTAGATACCGAACGAAATCGCGTAGTCGCGGTACGGTTACTGTCGCGGCGCGGTACAACTCTTACGCGGCACTTTTCACAGTCATACGAAATCTGCTTTAAACTGTATCCCTTAGTTTTCTTAGTTGGGTACTTGTGTCAAGTGACCTCTCTTAGTCCAAGCCAACTACTATCTAATACAATGTTTTTTGTTTATTTCTACTAAATTGTATGTTAAATTGTATTTCTACTAAATTGTATGTATGTCACGAGGCTGTAAAAAAAGTATGATAAGAGTGAGTGTTTTAAATTCTGATTGATAACCTATGTTTTTGTCTCTTGCAGGCTCGTTGTTTCCATTAAATATGAAACATTTTATCTGTGTTTTGGTTCTTTTCGCACTAATGACCTTGGCATTCACTTCGCCGCTAAACAGCGACCAAGGTAAAACGCGTGTAATGTTTGTATGTCGCTCAAGGGGAATTCCCATATTTTTTGGTCGGGGATGGTCGTCGTATCTAGTTTTAGGTGTTAAAATCACGCTTTTGCCCCTTGGGACGGATCATTAGAAAAGTGATAGGGATGGGGCTTCGCTCTAATTTTTTTGTGTGTGGTCACAGCCCTACAAGGTATTCTTTTCTTCCATGCCAAGCCTGTCCGGAAATCGTCCGTACCTTCAGACCCCGTCCACCAATTGAAAACGGATACTTTTTGCTCCGGATACGGCTATCGTCCACACTACAACCGACGAAAACGATCACCGAAAACGGCGAAAACAATACGAAAACGATAAATGTGGACGCAAATCGTTTTAAAAACTAATATTAAAAACATTAAAACTTGTTAAAAATTGATAGCTAACTGAATACAAACAACTTATAGAGGAAGTTGAAATAACAATAACAATGGTATTAAAAATTCTGGGATGGTCTCTAATATATTTTAAATATGTATATATTATAAACTATCCTATAAACTAACAATGTATTTATTTTCTCTACAGAGCCCTTGGCGTTAGCACGGCGATCGCCTTGTATTTGTGGTCCTTCAGAGCATGGGACATTTTGGTTTGCGAGGGGCAGTTGCCCTTCAGGGTACGGCTACATTCGCGGCTGCGCCTTCCCACTCGGATGGTGTTGTTTGAAAGGATGAGAAACTTTAATTAACAAATTATGATGTTAACTAAAAAGCCTTCAAATGTAACATGGATTACAATGTAATGCAACTTCTTGGTGACAAGATACTTGATTTTAAGAAATATAAGGAGTAAAAAATGATGGTGCAATAAATAGCAATCATGCCGCGGTCGTTGATATTATTAATAATTTTAGGAAAAAGACATGAAGCGTGCTGCCCTGGAGTGGAATATTCAATTTATTACTGTATTATAGATTCCATTATTCACTTCCAAAAATGCAATTTTTAATTCAATATTGAAAATGTGGTAATTCAAATAATTACTCGGGTGAGCAGGTGGGAAATTTGTCGACGAAATTTGTCAAATAAATGTGGGCGCAGCCAGCCAAGATGGCAGGCTTGCGAGTCTGCGCAAACGTCGCATTCCTGGCAAATTTGTTATGCTCCGGATAAATTAGTTCTTTTGTTTGATTACATTGGCCGTATTTGAGACGACTATAAGCCGTCCAGATGGCCTTAACATGTTTCGTTAAGGACGTCTCGTATAAATTCGGAAGTGCGTTTAGGACGACCGTAAACTAGCTAAGCACATACAGTTCTCTTGGAAAAGTGAATTCTGAAAAAAGAAGTGTCGAGTTTTGAAATAAGCTGCGCAATTTGCGGTAAGCCGTCTTGACCGCAAAAAATAATCCGTGCCGAAGCAATAAAACAAAGACGAATTAACCTGGCCGCACGAAAATTTGCGAGGAATGCGAAGTTTTCCACGCTAGCATAAACTCACAAGCCTGGCCCATTCTCGTACCCAGAGCTCCCCGGCTCGTCTGCTCGCCAGGGGAGGCTCTGGGGACATCCATTTGAGGGCCGTCGCTGATTGGCTGGTTTTGAACGTTTGAGCATGCGCTGAAAGGTCTTTCCCTCAGCGGCTCTGTATTAAATCTCGCGCATGCGTCAGTGGCTGTCACCAGAGCCTCCCCCGCGAGGAAACGAGCCGGGGAGCTCTGGGTTCGAGAATGAACCTGGCCACGCTTTGGCGAACGCATGCGCATACAAATTTACCGCCGCTCTCTGGATGAACAATTGCATTTTCGGAATAATGAAATCAATAATTAGGCCTTATCACACGGTAAGAATTGCAAAACCCCACATAAACTCTGCAAATGCGAAGTGAAATCATTGCGAAAATATTGCACATATCAACAAAATACTTAGCGCAAAATAGTGCCCGTTAAGTGTTCAAACACTGAATCAATGTACTAAGTTTCAGCTTCGGATCCTAAAGATACGCTTGACTCTAAAGCGAGCGATTGTAGTTTTTACTTTTCCACATCTACCCTGTACTTTGACAGGCTTTTTACGCATCGATGCACACATATTTTACAGGCATCAGTATGAAGAATTAAAAACGCAATTGCTCAATTCATACAGTAGCTATAGTAACCTCCAAACTTTGCAGGTAAACTGTTTCAATGCTATGATTAATATTTTATACATTGTTTGATATTTTCGCAACGATTTCACTTTGTGTTTGCAGTGTTTATGAGGGATTTTGAACTTCTTGCCTAAACAAATCTGGTTGGGCGGAAACCGTGATAGACCAAGCCCCGGGGCCCCGGGGGGGGGGGGGGACTCCCAATATTTTAGACGGGGGTGCTCGTGGAGAAAATTGATTTTGACCCTAAGGGATAGCAAAATGGGTGTGGCAAACAGAAAATTTACCCCTAAAAGAGAGCAAATTTGGCGAGGCGACCGCCGAATTTACCCCTAAAAGATAGCAAATTTTATTGTAAATATCGGTTCTGGTGTCAGTACCAATATATTTCTGGGCAAGGATTGGTCTGAGACTCCCCTAAGGGATAGGGCTGATTTTAAACACCCCTAAGAGATAGCACGTCTGTCAATTTTATACCCTAAGGGATAGGACGAGCACCCCCGTCTGAAAATAAGGAGAGTCCCCCCCCCCCCCGGGTACCAAGCATTTAGAGCACAACTTTCTATGACTTTATCGGCGCAATAGAGCACTTGTGATGTTGGGAGAGACACGAGAACGTTGTAAAATCACGAGCCGATGGTTTAAAACGTTTCGAGTGTCTCTCCCAACATCACAAGTGCTCTATATTTGCCGATAAAGTCATAGAAAGATGTGCTCTAATGCTTTTATGATATAGCGGGGGAGAACCATCACTTTATCGGTGCAATAAAGCATAGATCTGGACCAATCAGAGCGCCCGCGTTATATCGTAGCTAAATAGGGGGCACGCTTCATGTCTTTTGAGATGTATTCCTCTTGTCTCCCGGAGCATAATGTACTTGCTCCACAATTCCCTCCAACGGACTCTGTTCTGAGCTGTTCGCTTGACCTCCTCCCTGAGAGTGACTGTTCTTCTCTGTGACTTTGTGGGACTTTTTCCACTCTTACTCTGAATGCGAATTTTACCGCTTCAAGAATTTTTTTCGCGAGTTTTTAAAATAATTATGGTTCTAATACACCAATAAGGTAAGAAACGATTGAGCTCTCTTTTGGGAGATTTAGACAAAAATGTATCTCGGATTTTTTTAAACAAGGATAAACGCAGGACTCGTTGTTTGAGTTTGGGTGTGCGCAAAAATTGAATTTCAAAGGTTTTCAGATTAATCGTGATCGGAATACGCCAATACGCAGTGGCTCTGAAATGTTCTGTGCAGAAAATGCCTGTCTTTATGCGGAACTGAAAAATATAACTTTTTAATTTAGGCATAGTTTGAGAATCAAGCAAATAGGCTAATTGAAAATTCTAACTTTTTGACGAAAAAAAATGACCGCGTTATGTTTCGAAAACGCGATGAATTTCTATGCTTGTAACGTCGAACTCACGCTAACCTAAGGTGCCAGTTCTTTCAAACATAGTAGCGACTGCCCGCCAGGCTTTTACTGTGCGACTACGTCAAACCGGGCCATTTTGTAAGAAGTTAGCCAATCAGAAAGCGAGTACAGAACAAAGGATCTCGACTTTCTTGAGATCTGAGACACCGAAATATCGCTTTTCTCGTAAAAATTGTGGAAATTATGGGCAGAAATAACTTCAAAACACTTAATTACTCATCGTCAGATGTATTGCAGGTATTAAATTTGCTTAAAATGGTTTGGATATCTAAATGACAAACTTTTTACGGGATGGCCCGGTTGATGTAGTCGCACAGTAAGGGGATTATTTTTGGGAGTTATTGGCTTCGTTGCGCGTGTTCTCTAAAACTGTATTAGATCGCACGCCGAATTAAATGCACATGATATAGAACTTGCTGGGAATCACTCCTTAGGAAATTTCTTGTGATTCCCCCTTTCAGGGCATCAGGTTTTGAGAGATCCCCCCTTTCGCTTACCCGAAAAATGAAGTGATCCCTCCAACCCCCCCCCCTTCCCCACCCCCCCAAAAAAATCCTCAGCCATCCCCCTTCCCCGGCATGATTGTAAGCTGCGCGGCTGCAATTTGCGCCATCTAATGCAGCCCGTTAAGTCCTCCAACCTCTCCTTGTCTAGCGGTTGTGTACTTTCAGCCGCTTTGAGTTCCCTCACGATGAGGAGAAGATCCTTTCTTTTTTTTTTCTTTTTCTTTTAGCTGCGATCTGAGGAGCAAGTTTTGCGGAGATCGTCGGCGTCATATCGCGCGGTGTGAACGGCCGGCGATTTGGCTTTGCGATATTTGTCCGTTTGTTGAAATCTGAAGAAATCGCACCCGTATCGCAGTGAAATTTGAACATGTTCAAAACGCCTGCGACTTCGCGGCGACATCGCAAGTGAAATCGCCATAAGATCACCGGACGTTCACACCGCGCGATATGACATCGCCATGGGATCGCCACAGAAATCGCACCTCAAATCGCAGCAGAAAATCGCGTCGTGTGAACGGGCCTTTAAGATTAGTTTAATTGCTTGCACTTGCGTTCGCGCTTGATTCATATTAGACGCGCAAGCAAAAAGGCGAACGCAACGTTTTCTTGCGTTTGCGTCTACACTTGCCTTCTAGTGTAAACCACATGAGGGATATATTTGAGTTTGATATCTTTGTGCCTTCGTTCGTGAGTAAATCAACTCTTACGGCTGGTTCTCACTGGAACGCAGCGCAGACGCAAGTGCAAGCGCCAGATAGCAAATTCATACATTAATTTCTCTTTGTGGTTCATGCAAGAACGCAAGCGCAAGAAAACCGAGACGTTGCACCCCCCTGTGCTTCATAAAAAGGTATCTGTCAAAATAACACTGGCATTCGTTTCCTAGTCGTCTTTTCAACCTATGCCTTAGACTGGAACGCTCTAAAAGTAATTTTGAGGCATAAAAACACCATTTCCTTTTACGCATGCGTCGGTGGCTGTCACCAGAGCCTCCCCGCGAGGTGACGAGCCGGGCAGCTCTGGGTTCGAGAATGAGCGCTTAGCTTTTTTAGCTTAGCTTGACAAACGGGTTCCTTTTCAAAGCGAAAGGAAAGACTTATCCCTGAGACAAACGTGCGTCCTTGCGCTTGTTCAAGCCCTCGGCGCGCATCATTGCTGATTATTATACTTTGGCAAGCACTGTGGCGTATTATCCGGGCTCTAATGAACATTTTGGCGAGTCAGTCGGCGTTATGATGATCGCCATAAATTCTCATTTTTGTACTGAATGCTCTCTAAAGTTATAATAATAGTAATGTAGTTGTGAATAGGCGTAAATATGTTTTGGGTCCTTCTCAGTGCTCATTTTCATTTTATCTCTTGCTGCGCTCGGGATAAAATGATCCTGAGTCGAGCCCAAAGCATATTTACGCCCGCGAACATCAACTATATTGTTATAAGTGCGTGAATGACTGGAATATAATTAAAAATGCCAACTGGGGCAAGTACTTACAGTTCATCATTAATGCGACAAGCAGCTTTTGAGAGTGACGTCACAGCATAGGGCTGAGAAGGGGCGTGGCTAAAATATTAATCATAATCAAGATATAATATATTAGCATAAATTATAACACCATTCGACATTTCGACTGCGCCCTATGACGTCGCGCCATGGTTGTGAGTGCAACAATTGATGACAAAAAACGAAATCAGGGGATTAAAAGCATGAAAAAGGTTTGACTAGGATTCGAGGTTTTCGATATCCTGTTATTGAAAAAGCGTGTTTTTCCATTGTTTGGTACAAAATTTAAATGTCACGTGACCATTTGGATCGATCAAAACAGCCAGACGAGCGAACCGAAACTGACAAACGATCGATCGAATTTTCGAGTAGTATTGTATTTCCAGGAACTCATTCACTTATCATTACTATATCATTATCATTATTATTATTTTAACACTCACTCATATAATTTCCAACACTTTACGGGTTTTGAAACACGAATCTTACGAGTTTTACGAGTTATATAGAACATGAGCTACTTACTATGTGTTCACACCACCCGAGTAATGACGATGGCTGCGACTTAGCACCAGTTTCCCTCGGTCGACGTCTCACCCAGGAATGGCAGTTTACCGACACCACCATAAGTCGTGGCCTCACTTCCCCAACATTTCGCCCCAGTAGGGAGCTGGGTAACACTAGAAACGAAAACATTTTTTATAGAGAAAAATCACTAAAACAAATTGTCTTTCCTGCACTCTCCCAGGAACCAGTTTGCGAAGCAAAACAGACGTCCTGGGGCCGGTTCCTAGAAGTTCAGTTAAATCTAAATCTAAATGTTGCTGTGCAAAAAACTCCTATTGGATATATGGCACAGTTAAGAGTTATCTGTAGATAAACGCTTATCCAACGGATAAATCCTGAACAAATCCTATACAACGTTTATCCACGGATAACTTTATCCAACCTTTCAGGAACCGGCCCCTGATAGATATCATTAATGTAAATGTTTGCTAAATTATAAAAGTGATGCCAAAGTTCCTGATTAACATAGGTTTGTTGTTGCTTATATGGTGCTACACTGCAGTAAAATAATTTGATTAGTGACTGAGGGCGGAGATGGGGGAGAATTTGCTACCTTGCGTTTGTGTGGTGAGAGAAATAAGTGGAAAATGTTTAATCGGAAAGAGAGGGGGGATGGATCACAAGTAAGATATACATATCCATGGAATGGCTTTTGTTTGACAGCAATCTCGATAGTTCAACACAATGAGTCCATCTTTATTCTTGTTTGACAGTAATCTTGATAGTTCAACACAATTTTGCACACAATACACACTGCAAGAAGTGTGTGACCAGAAGCAAGTAGCGTAGGCGCAAGTGTGTGTCGGCGTCGCGCATTTCCCTTTCGTAAACGGTCGTTGCCATTTGGACGACACTTAGAAAATTTTCACGTTTTATTTTTGATATGTCTCAGTCAAGGTAAAAGGAAAAAATCTTGTATAAATTCTACCCTGTTTAGAACCCTAACCCTAACCGGTAACCCAATTACTAACCCAACCCTAACCAGTGCGCTACGAGTGAATTCGCTGGGTTGGAGGTGCTTTTTAATTGGATTTGTACTATCTTTCATTAGCATCTATAGAACGAAGCTATATATATGATAATTACTAACTGTCCCAAGGGATCAGAAATGGCAACGACCTTTCTGAAAAGGCATCGACCGTTCACAGAAATGGCAACGACCGTTCTAAAAGGCAACGACCGTTTACGAAAGGGAAATGCGCGGCGGCGTCCCCGAAATGAATACGAATCACCAACACAGTGCATGAATGGATTCTCATAACAGGGTGCGCGCACGTGAAACTTTTGCGCGAGCACAAACTTCCACCCTTCCTTCCTATCGTGTTGAGATGAGTCTAAAGTTTCAATCCTTTTGAAGCTTTGTTAGCTCATAGGGGTGTGGGCGGGGAGAGTACTATCCAACCACAAAAACAAGATGATCTGCGCAACCCAAACAGTAACTGCATTTGCGTTTTGCGGCGATAAAAATGTAACAGAAACTTCGAACGTTTTCTATCACTTACCTGATTACAGGGAATTTCTTTCTCTCCAAGACATTATGGGTTAGCAAATCCGTAGAGAGATACGTCGGTGATATTTGGATCAGGCTTTGTGCCACGGTGGATCCGCCGTCCATGTTGTTAAATGTCAATTAGTTTCTTAAGAATTTTTTTAGCCCATGATTTCTGGTGAATGGCGCATGTGCAGTAGACTAGCACTCTAATGGCTTTAGATGACGCAGATAACGAGTGTGATTGGATATGGAATTAATGACGTCATACTTTAATATGTCTGTTGAAGTAATGCTTTCATCCCTGCTTTTCACTAAATAACCTTAAGACCGTGTGAGTCAATTATAGGCCTATAGCGCCTGATTGCACAATAATGGACGCTTTTTTAACAGTTTGCCCACATCTACCGACATGCAGCGCGCGCGTGCGTTATATAATGAGATGTTGTTATAGTTCAAGATCTTGAAAACGCGCATTTTAAGAAACGCGCGCTCTTCTTTAGTTGAAGTACAGAGAAAGCGCGCGCATTCTTTCCTGACATTGGAAAACGCTTTTATTGTGTTCCAGAATATTTCTCTTTCGCTATTCTCAAATCAATCATTGCAAAACATGATAGGTTATTACATCTACAAGCACACACAGTCTTCCGTTTTGAAATGCTGGAGATGTCAGTTTAGAAATGCCGGCGATGATGTGCTAAGACTAGGCCCATTACAGGATTACACGCATAGAGCGGATTTCACATATTGACTGTCAACACTTGTTATGTAATTGCGATTGCTTTGCGTTCTCATTGGCTACTCGTTTTTTCTCAGCCAATCAAATTCTTTAGTAAATACAATTGCATAATTACTTAGTAATTGGTTCGGCTTGTGATTGGCTCAGAGAAAAGCCATTTAGGAGCAAGTTGTGATTTCTCTCGATTCTGATTGGCTAGTGATTGCTCAATTGCAATTGTTTTCACGACAGTCATGTGAAAACCGCTCTAAAGAACTGCAAGTCTGGCAGCATTACTAACACTAGCTATTGTATGTGAACAACAACAACCAAAGGTTGAGATTTATGTTAAATGCCGTGGAAAAATGTTGTTTTGCTGACGTTTCGAGCGTTAGCCCTTGGCTAGCTATTGTAGCCTTCTTATACTCATTAATAATTCATCGAGCTTAAAAAACGAAAATCATAAGCGTGGAGGAGCTCGGAAAACTCGTTCTTAATTTGCATAGAATTTTGCGATTTAATTCCTTCTTTTCCTCGGCATTAAATCATTCGTTTTAGAAGTACTCGACTTCTCAGAGGTCAAATTCCTGATGAATCACTCTCTCTTTCATTACCGTGATCCCCCTCAGAGCTGTTAAAAATTTTCGTGACCCCTCCCCCTTTTTGAACTAGTGGAAGACATTTTATAGAAAGGGGAGATCGTATTCTCTTTCGTTGCGCGCGAAGCGCCCTTATTTTGATAAACGCATTTCTTCAAGCCTCAGAGGAAAAGTAGATGAACATTCCAAGTTTCGTGTATAGTAAACTAAGCCTGTACCAAGGTTTCATTCTTCAAATGCGCAAAGCGCATCTAGTAATAAGAGGTCTTCTTTCAAATTGAGACCGCAACAAGACCTATCACTACAGGACGTTTTGGGGGAGTTGTTTTTTCTGGTCAAGATACACCTGTTAGTCTCATTATCATAATAACGGCGCGCTCGTATTCTTCGGTTGCGTGAGTTCTAAAAAAATACAAAAAGAAGCTATTTGTTATGCGCGTCAGCCTGTTATTTGCTCTTATTTCGAGGGGGTAACGTGTGCTGTCGTGGGACTTTCACCTTTACGCGTTACTGATCACATAATTCTACTGACCGATATTGGGTCAGAATGAATATGAGAACTCCAGTCGTGATGAATTCAGACGGCTCCTCTTGTCGAGGGTAAAATGATGAAAATATTCAAAAGGGCGCGAAAATGTGTGGCAGATATGATCGAGTTTTTCGATCGCTGTTGTTCGAGAATTTGAGAGTTCTCAGAAAGTACGGTGGATCGTATAAGCGCGAACGAAAATAGACAGACGCCCGTGTCTGTCTATAAGCGCTAAAAAATCACCATTTTATAGTATTTCCTCGCTACTGTAAGGTGGTACAGTTCCTGGGGAAAATATGTTATTCTTTAATAACGAACAGATTGGATCCCCCGACATTTTACTCTAGACCCTCGACATTTTACCCTCGACACTCGACCCTCGACAAAACCTGCACGCCTCCTCCCGTAAAAAGAGAAAGGTTCGCGAGCGGGGTTCGATCGAAAGGGACGGCTAATTCACCGATCCCGCATTCATTGTTATACCCCTAGTTACTGTTGCTACGTCGGACAAGCCAAATTTTATCTTTGGCATAGCGCGCGGAAAAGACACCGATTGCAGGGAGGTGTTAGAAGTTGTTGCATGCAATTTGGATTTTAAGTTTTTATCTTGAAAAGCTGAATAATTATTGAAAAATCTTCGATATTCAAGTTTGTTGCTCGGACATTTTGAATTCCGTAGGGAAAACTTCCTATTGTTTGCTATGAGTGGGCGGAGCTATCGTCAAAATAGGGATCGGTCTATTCAGGCTAATTACGTTGTCCCCATTCATCACTACTAGATTGGATTTTTTGCAGCAATTCAATTGGGAATTGGTCGTTGATGAATTTAGACACCCTGATGGGTGCCTTAGAATCATTGGATAGATTCAGAGCCATAGAAGATTTATGAATAAAAAAAATCCTTATAATTAAGACCAGCCGGTCAACAAAGCCAAATTGACCCTGTGGTTCGTTTCATTCTGCGATTACTTGGGCTTGGATAGAAATTTAAATCGTAACGTTGAGAATCCTATATCTTTGTAAATGATTAGCATCTGTTTCTTGATTTATTACAGTAATGATAGTTTCGGATTCCGAATAACACAAGGTGCCGTTTGGTCAAGGAACCGCGTAATTCATAGTCTCACCTTCGAGTTTCTGAATCCTCGCGTCCATTTGGAAACTTTTCTACTGGGAAACGTAGCAGTAAAATGAACAACAGCACGATATTTCATCACAAGCATGTCGTCGCACATTTGATCATTGGCGTTTCCATTGGAGTTTTAGTTTTAATCGCAAATGCGATCACTTTGGCAACATTCGCCGCGAACAGGAACTTGAGGAAGCGGAGCACATATTTCTTGATCAGCGTCTCTATCGCCGATTTGATCACTGCTATTGCCACCTTAATATATAATTTACTCTTACTGAAAACTAATGGATTAAGGCTTGAAAAGACCGGCGTTACTTGGTATGTAGCCCTGGTAGCTTGGTATGTCGGATTTCCAGTGTCGATCTGTGGACTGGCGTTAGTCGCTTTGGAGCGAATGTTTGCGACACTCTGGCCGTTGAGACATATGCAGTCTCACACGCGGCACTATCTAATATCTTCTATGGTACTCTGGTTCCACGCTTTTGTATTAACTGCTTTCAGGCTTGCAGGTTTTGAACAGATTCAGTTCATCAGAGGAGCAATAGCTATGTTGTGTGTCTCTGTTATTTGTTTTTCCTATGTGGCAATATTTCTTAAAGTAAAAAAGAGAGGTCCTAAGCTACCTAGAAGAACTCAACAAGAGAATGACTTGGCTAAAACTCTTTTTGTAGTCACTGTGCTATCGTTGCTGGCATGGATGCCAGATAGTATTTATCACTTTGCAGTACCAAATTTTGACAACCACGCTGATAATCATGTCATTCTCGTGAACCTAAGGCTGACAAACGGACTAGTAAACCCAGTTGTGTACATCTTCAGAATAAAGGAGTTCCGCAGGGTTTTGTTCAGGCTTCTTGGGGCCCCTTTTAAGTCATGCTGTTGCGCGGGACACAGTGGATGTCGAATCAAAGACGTACATAGCTCAGTTAACTTACAAGGGCGTGAGATGAAGGACACAGGGATATCTGTTCAACAGGGAAACAGTGTAAATTCAATATGTTCATTAACTAGTGTGAAGACAAGGCTTTAATTACGAAAGAAACAGGCATAACCAGTATAAAATCAAAGTATTGGACGATTCCAGCTATTATCATCCCACTTAAGAGTTCGTCAGCCAATCAGGCACGAGATCTACTGTCCCTATATTCTACGGTATCGGGTCACTGACCTGCAGATATATGCGATTAAATATCAAGAACAGTTCATCTACAACTCTTCTAAAAGACTTGAAAAATAGCTAAAACATCAATTTTCTTTAGTAAAATAATTAGAATAAATATAGCCTGGAGTTCTCGACGGCAAAAACCACGAATGGTTTTCTGTCGCGACGGCAAAATGAAGTTCGTCTTTACAAAAACGCAATCGTTTTTTGCGTTATAGCTGGAATCGTCCATCAGGGGCGTAGCTACAACGACGGACAAAAATAACGTAAACACCCCCGAGCCCCGTTCAATGTTGGAGGATTTCTGATTTCATTTTACTCTCGCGCGCTCCAATCAACATTGAAGCAGAGGAGCGGGGAACACATAGGTGTCTGAGGCCGAGGAGCTCAATCCGAGCATGCGCAGTTGTTCAATTTGGAGACTTGAAAAAATTGATCGATCGATCTTGGTGCGTCGAGTGTGAGACTGAGTGCGAAGATTTGGCCAAAACGTATTGAAAAACATTGTTAAATACCGATAAAATATAGGAAACGTATTTTTATAGAACAGTAAAGGATAAACTACAGATGTTTATTAATTAATTTGTTATTGTTGGTCTTGCCTGGTCCTGGGGTGCATATGGCCCCCCTTTTGAGAAGAAAATTACAGTAAACATTAAGAAAAAAATTGGAAAGCTGGAAAGGGGCACCATACAGTTGTACAGATGTGACCCCCTTTCTCAAATCCTGGCTACGCCCCTGTCCATTGAACTTGAACTTTACTCATATCTTGGCACCGCGGATATCAAAACTAGTCGGAAACAAGTCGGAAACGATGACGTCAGATTTCCACTGCGCATGCGTTGCACATGCGCAAGACGGCTTATTAGCGTTTTCACAAGTACAGTGTATTCGTGTGGACGGGCAGAAACGATTCCAAAACGCTACGTGTGGACGCGATTTTTTTTGAAAATGCAAACATCAAAAATACCCTGATTCGTCGGTTTTGAAACGCTCACGGCCAAAACCAAATTTGGAAGTATTTACCTTATTTGGAAGTGAAGGTAGATCCCCTTCTGATAAGAATTCAACCTCGTCCCCAGGGTCTTCTCGTCGTTTTTCAAAATGGCGGTTAGCTCGGGAGAAGACCCTTGGGGGAGGCTGAGTCACATGACCATCTCGAAACAAAGGACAAACCTCGTTCCCATGTTTTCAAACAGTGGTCATGTGTGGTCATGTGACTCAGCCTCCCCCAGGGTCTTCTCCCGAGTCAACCGCCATTTTGAAAAACGACCGAGAAGACCCTGGGGACGAGGTTGATAAGAATTTCGGCGACATTCATAAAAGTTGCATTTTCAAAACGAAAACACATTCGTGCGGTCTAAATCTAAAGCAAAAATAATGTTTAAAATTGTTCACGGCTAGGGTGCAAACTCGATCCAGGTCCTTTCCCTTCGCTCGTGGGCTAGATAGGCTGGTACATCTGTTATAAATGGTATCATCTCATTTTTGCATTAACAATAGTTGCATTTGATGTTCGCGGGCATAAAATATTTTGGGCCCGACTCAGACCCCGTCCACACTACAGCGTTTTTCAAACGAAAACGGATCTTTCTGCTCCGTTTTCAATAAGATTTGCGTCCACACTTATCGTTTTCGTATCGTTTTCGCCCTTCCACACTACAACGCGTATCTGTACGAAAAGGCGCTCTTATGGATTCAGACTCTGTCCACACTACTCCGTTTTCAAACGAAAACGGATACTTTTTGCTCCGGATACGGCTATCGTTCACACTACAACGCCGAAAACGATCACTGAAAACGGATCAATCCGAAAACGCTCTCCAGAGTGGAGCGATTTGAAAAACGGAGCTGTTTGAAAACGCTGTTTTCTAGTGTGGACGGGTGAAATCGATGCTATGCGAAAACGATGACGTCACCACAGCAAACCCGACCAATTTCGCGGGCCAACAGATCGAAATGCGCATGCATTTGAAATAAAACATGCCAGAATTCGGGGCTACGCTATCTATGCACTCTGTTCAGTGTTATCTAATCGGGAAACTATAAATTATTCAGCTTTTAGTGTCTTATAAATAGTATTTTCACTTTTATTGAACTGATATAAACATGAACAAAATGGGACAAAACACAATCCCCTGACTGGTGTTTGTCGGCTTTCGTAATGAAAGTGTCAGAGTTCCTTCAGTGCCAACTACTTTAAAAGCCGGGCCTCGATCTCCAATTTTGGCCGGGCCTCATCGCGACGTTTATGTCCCCAATCCTTGTTTCAAAAGGGTTGTGGTAGTCCCAACATACGTGAAGTTTACGGCGTGTAGTCATATTGCCACGGTTGTTGAAACTGCCAGGAAGGTTTCAGTTCCGTGTGGTGTGATAGCTACTTGATATAAATCGTGTACGCTGCAACAATTACGTCACGTCACATAGGTAATTAATTTTATTGTTCGATCAAGTTCGATCTGGGTTCGATCTGGTTCGATCCCCAGATTTTTGAGTGAGTACGATCCGGTTCGATCTCTAAAGGGCTCAAACCAGATTGGACGATCCGTCCGAATGTTCGAGACAACACGCCGGGATCGGTGGATCACCTCGACTTCGTCGGCTCGGACTGTTCGCGCCAATATTTACGTCGCCTCCCTTCGGTGTTATACAGTCTATATTAGTATAAGCTTTATCTGTATTTTACACGCCCCTAGTGGAACGAAATCAGCTAACTGTTGTCAAAGGTTAGCGTGTTTAAATAAAGTTGATCTCACCTCATCTCGATCCTCCACTCCCGAGTCCTCATTCGATCCCGATTACAAAAATTCCAATGACTCATGCGCGCCCGTGACACCAAAACCCAGCGGCCCTCCCCAATTGTAATGTCGGATTCGAGATGAGAGTTTCCCGCTACCGTCCCGTGGTTTACGTGCAATTATTCTTTCTTTTCGTCGATATCTTCATCAATTCCTTTGGAGAACTATTCAGGACAGCAGATGTTGTACTACTCGTTATATTTATGTAAGTACTGCTCACTCTAGAGCTTGTTTACGGCGGAGCGCTCGCTTCTAGTGTCAGCATGTTTGATGTTGACTGTCAAACAATTGTTGTTTGATAACGGAAACTCAGCGTCAAGTTTCATCTGATTTTCGTCTCCTCGCTTCTCACTTTTGCTCTCTAACCTCGTCAAGTCATCATTCAATGGAGTGGCTAATTGTTATGATATCTGGTCGATAAACAGTTCTGATCGGGAACAAGTTTGTTGTAGACTTCAAATTCGAGGTCCTTAACTTCGTCTCTTTCAAATCCAGCTGCGCTTCAAATACGTTGAGAATGAAGCTGAATTCCACATCCAAAGTAGTTGCTTTCGATCACTGATATTTCTTTAATTTTAGTGACGACGAATCCAGAATAATTTTCTGTTTCCCTTGTTTCGTAAAAATGAGCAGCTCAAGTGATACAAAACATTTGCAACGAATATTTTGCGGTTTGTATTGGCCTTTGTTTGGGTTTACATTCATGGGTGTCTGATTAAGACATAGAATCCTCTAAAAATAACAATAACAATAAACACAATATTTATGATTTAACTTATTTTTGTGTTGTATTATAAGCTCTATCACTGTTTACACACCAAACCTTATTTTTATGCCAAAAATACAGGAAATAACTCAAAAGCACTCCAGTTGCTTGCAAAAACTGACTTGTATTGGCTTTACTGTTTTGTTGTGGCAATTCTTTTTTGGGCTAATACTTATTTGATTTGATGAATCATTGCACAACACAAAAGGTCTGTTGCATTGTGACAGATTTTCCAGAAATATTTGGTACAATGCCAAATAAAGCCTACAAGAAAATACCCCGACAAATCATGGACAATTCTAGCTATAATGAATATGTGTGTTGCATGCTGGTAGTTGTGTTACATTTCATAAATCAAGTGCCTGTGAACATTTCAAGAGCATTTCTGATGAAGGAAGAACACACAAGGTTATAGCTGGAATCATCCAATAGTTGTGGGGTTGCTCACCTTGCCAGCTAAATCAACCACCATGAAGATAGGCAAGGTAACCTGACCACAGTCCACTCCAGGAACTGCAGGGTTGCCAACCCTAGGACTTCAGAAACCAGGAGAAACCTTGGGATTTCTGGCGAAATACAAAGGTTATGAGAAAATTCCAAGAAAGAAACCAAGAAAATACAAATATATGGCAGTTCAGGAAAAATATGCCAGGAGACAGGAGTGAAAATCTTGAGTTTTCGTCCCTGCAACTGTCATACTGAGAAAGTCAGGGACAGCAGAGCCATTTGGGGTGGGCTAGGGGGCTTTAATCCCCCACATTTCACAAATTTTCATACATCTTCACTAAACTCAGCCCCTCAACCTTGCCATACAATCTTACTAATGATCCCCCCCCCCCCATTTTCAGGTCGCGAGTGCTCCGCAGCATTTACACGATTTTACCTTTGCGGATGTCAAAACTGCTTTATTCCCCCCCCTCCCCCCCCCACACACACACTTTGAAAACTGTTCCGCCATCCCTTCAAATTCAGTGGAGAAGAAACTTACCTGAGAGAACCACAATACCGAGGGTATAGGCAGGGGTCACATGCAGCCTGCATCAGCTATAAATTGGATTAAAAATGTCATAACTGAAAGGTATGCGACTTGAGGAACAGCCTTTCATACAGGACCAACAACTTTGTCATTTTTCTTCACAGAATCCAAGATGTGTGCATTATCCTGGCGATTATCGTGGTATTCCTGTTGTTTTTCAACACTTACATATTCCAAGCTGGCCTGGTCTCACTGCTTATCAGGAAGTTCAAGACGACTATTATAATATCTGTACTGTATTTGGCACTTTCAGTTGGTCTCCATGTCTGGATAGTGGTATGTACTGTACTGCTGTGACTATTTCACTGACAATAATTATTTACCAGGAATGTCCCATCAATTTGTGACACAGAACTGAACCATGTATGTTTTAAGGTGATTCCCTTGAATTGCATCACACATCTCTTCTGTGCACGGTTGTGTTTGCATTTTGTTTGAAACAACTGTTGAAAAGTATGTGCCAAGCAAAATAAGGCCAAACAAAGAACATAAAAAGCGCATATTTATGGTTTTAGGGATATTACAGAAAAACAAGAATGGCGAGCCCAGTGTTTTTCTCTGAAATCAACCATCATATCACTGCAGAGAATAATTGTTCACAGCAGAAAAGTCTAGGTAGTAGAACATTGCATTATTTCTGCCTAATGTGCAGAAAACTATGTATTTTGGAGCAAGCGTGGGGTATGAGCTGAGTGATTATCACTCCACTTTCTTGCTGCATTTAAGCCCAATCGGATCAATTTTCTGAGAGAAAGTACAAAATTACCTAAAAAATAGTTACAATCGTACTAAGCAACTACTGGATGAGGTTGAGCTTGACATCAATAATTGTCAAGGCCGAGGTTTGTGTTATCTGGCAAAGCGAAGCTGAGGCAGATAACACAAACCAAGGACTTGACAATTATTGATGTCATGCGAAAACCAAATCCAATAATTGTTTGTTATTCATTGTCTGACACAAATTCAATTTCTTAAATGTCGAACACATTGCAAAGCGAACAGAAAAGATTCAAGCAATTTACATTTTTGGATAACTCATCCTATAGAAACCAGTTTTATAATAATGAGTGTGTTAATGTGGTGAGTTCTGTGACATCGAGGTTGGGCAACTTCCGACGGTCCTTGGGTTCTTTAATGTCCCTCTGGTTCTGGTTAGTGTAGTGTATGTGAGAGACGGGACCTACGGTTTAACGTCCTTATCCGAGAAGATGCGAAATTCTAACCATTTGCAGATGTTATGTTTATCAGTCAATTCCAGCGACGACCATGCCCCCCCCCCCCCCGGGCAACCCCCGGGATTTTGGTCATTTCTAAAATTAAAATTAATAATTCCCCACCCCGGGGGCTGGAAAAGTGCAAAATACCCCACGGCGGGGAAGACAAAAACTGGACAAATGCCCCTCCCCCGGGACCAGAAAAAGACAAAGATTCCATCGACACTGCGTAAAGCTTCACTACAAAATATTCCCGCTCAGAACTTCAACTCCATTTATTCTGTCCGAGCATTTATAATTCGTTTTAAACTATTCTTTTAGATTTCTCCTCTCTGAAAACGAGACAAAATATAAGTAAACAGTGAAACAAATCCGTCAGTCTCAAGTCGTAATTGATATTCTTCTTCTACTGCAATATTGCAATATAGTAGTGACATACAACAAACGTCTCCACTAATTTCTCTCGACCATTCGTGGTTGTAGACATTTGGCTACAAACTCCATTCATTTGTCGTCCCCGGCATCGCTCAATCTCAAAACTAGAGTGGTGTTTACGGCCATGCTCGGCATTTTATTTTGTGTGACGTTATTTTCTGTAACTGGGACATTGTAACACCAATTGATAGTTACAACTGGTCAGGGAAGTGAACTTGTGTTGTAGTTCCGCAAAACTCAACGCGCTAAAAGATTGTGAAAGAGAACCAAAATTCCCCACCTCCCCTCCCCTGGAGAAAAACAAATTCCGACCCCGGGGCCAGCAAAATTTTCCAAATTCCCCACCCCAGGGAACCCAGTGGTGTGCAAATGCCCCACGGTGTCCCGGGGGGGCATGGTCGTCGATGGAATTGACTGATACATTAGAGCAAAGGCAGCACCTTCTCCTCAATTATTTAGAAAAGACCCTGAGTGTTGGTCCAGCCAGGGTTTGAACTCCCAACCTCCCGAACATAAGCCTGGCGCTCTACCACTGCGCTAACCGGTCCTCGGTTAATGCAGAACTTACCTGTAACACCGTTTCTTTATTAAATAATAAAATTATAATTTAATGCATTCCCTCTTCTTATATCATGTCCCCCATTCTCTTGCAGACTGAAAAGTGGGGTGATCCCAAGCGATATATATGGAATGAAGCATTACAAGCGCTCTTTGTTTTCCAGAGAGTAGGTATGTTGAGAGGAGTGAACTAGATTTCTTAATTTTTGTAATTAATACCTGGTTGAAGTTCTGATGTTGAAAATATTGTTTTTGGTAAATATACAGGGTTTATTGTAAAATGCTAGCTATTTGTAGGGCAGATTTCTTCACTATCCCTGATTCTGTACCCTGGACTCAAGTTGAAGTTTCTGTGTAACTTGCAAACCAAGTTTTAAGTCATATTATGCTTACAGTCGAAGCTCTCTATGCGACCACTCTCGTAAGCGACCAGCTCCCATAACGACCATTTTCCTGAAACCCCGTTTGAAATGTCACATAAACTCTGTTATTTAAAGCTTTTGTAAGCGACCGCCTTATCGATACGACCAGCTCCGTTAGCGAACAAATTTAAAATCACCAACAGAGATTTTCTATTGTTTTTAAGCTCTCGTAAGCGACCACAGTACTTTTTGTCATTAAAACATCAGTCATCACCTCATAAATATCTAAACTGATACAAGCTGCACCCGTGAAATGCTATTTTCTATGTACATATTTGCGGTTATCTATTCTTAATTAAAGTCGGGAAATAAATCAAACTATATTAAGCATTGGTATCACATGATATTTTCTAGATTTATTGTACTAAGCCTTCGTAAGCGACCGACGCCTATTGTTCAAGTAGGAAGCTGCTTGGTGGTCGCTTACGAGAGCCGTTCTTGTAAGCGACCAGCTCCGTTAACGACCGCAATTTTCTGTTCCCGAGGTGGTCGCTTACGAGAGCTTTGACAATAGACTCACTGAAGCAAAATGAACTATCACTGAAATTAGCAAAATATGGAGTCATGTAGGCACCTCAGTGAAAAAAATCGAAACACAAGAATAGTACGAGAATACAATAGAACGAATGAGATGCATCAAGCCAATACCGTTAGATCTTATGAGCAGCTGATACATAAGTGGAAAAAATGTCTTAAAACTTGGTAAACAAACATAAAAACTTCACCTTGGGTCCAAAATTTGTTTGTTTGTTTGTTGCTGTTTTTAACATCACTGTGTTTATCTGTAGTACATTACTCTATTTCTTTTTTTTTCAGGGGCAGTTTTGTATTACTATTTCTACAAAAGGACATCCCTGCGACTTGGTGACCCAAGGTTCTATAAAGACTCTGAATGGCTGAGGCAAGAATTTGCAAGAACTCAATAAAAATAGATTATATACCCTAATTATGCAGAATATAAATCACCATGATAATCTTGCCATTATAATGAGGCCAAGAATGCTTCCTACAAGACCACTATGTGACGGCCTACTGAACCAGACTTCATATTTCTCTGTGAGAAAAACCTGGCAAGTCAGAAGTGTGTGAAGTCGATACTTGGGAAACAGAAAGGTTTCAGTATTAAAAATGCTTGGAATGCACAGCAAGTATTGACAAGTAATAACTGTGTGATGTGATAATTCGATGCAAGGAAACATAAATCCACTTGAAAACTGTGGGTTGTAAAGAACCATGTGGATTGTGAAAAAGAATCAAGAGATTAACAGGACAAGTTGAGCAAAAGTTGTGAAAGTTACCGTAAGTGCGTCGCTGTTGTTTTGTTACACATTGACAGCAAAAGTTGCAACCACAACTACAGTCATATATTATGGAGGGTTCACACTTCACAAGCTCATTGAAGTTTGAAAAAGTCTGAAGTAAGACTTCAGGCAGGGCAGATTTTCAAGGACGGGATAGAGTGGTGATAGATAGATTACCATGTTGTCAATTTTTTCTTTATTTTTCTCTCATATATTTCGTCCTAAAAAGGGGATGTGGCCATATGCATCATAGGATGAGAGGATGACCATATATGGATGTCCTAGAATCTAGGACTCCGGTTTACCTGTTACCAGAGGCTCTTGCAGGCACAATGGCTGAAAGGATGTGGGGAGGGATTGCCCAGAAAGCAACGTTTGAATCTTGAACAAACCTGTGAAATGTTCATCAGCCATACTTATATTATTCAAGTACTATGGATTTCACCGAACCATGGTGCGCGGGTGGTGCGCGTGTTTTTGAAAATGACCGTCACGAATTATTTCCGCCGGCGGTTGTCTCAAATTGATCTTGTGATCGCCTTTTTTAATGTATCACTTGATGAGTTGCTTGTGTACCACGTGATCAGTATTGTGGACCACATTGTTTTTCTGCTGACGACCGATGTTGGGGTGTGGATGGGTGGGAGGGGGTCGACTTTTTTCCGGGAGATTTCTTCACTGTATTTGCTGAAGGTAATTTGCAAATTGTCGTCCCATATTTTCACTATCGGGCACCTCCTTTCTGAAATGTCCGGATCCGTCCCTGAAGTCTACAACCGAAACTGTAAATAAGGTGGTACATAATAACTCATCATGTGGTACATAAAAGGTGATCACGCGATCAATTTCCAGACAACTGTCGGCGGGCTGAAAAAGCGAAAGGTGAAACGGTTTACTGGGAAGAGTAAGAAAGAAGATCTCAACCCGCTTGCCACTGTAAATCCTGTGTGTAAATACTGTAATTATTGTATAGTATGTATGGAAACGAGAGTTGGTGTATCTATATCGTTACTGTAATAATGGAGAGGCTTAAGTAGTCAACTTAATGTAACCATAGCAACCAAAGCATAGCACGTTGTCTGACTAGCAGGTAAAGAAATAAAGCTGGTATACACACCACACGAAATCCCTGGCTAAACTAGCGCGCAACATTTTAGCCGGACACGTGTTTCCTTCATGTTTCTCAATTTAGCTCGCGAGAAACATTGTTGCGCGCGACAAATTTTATAGCCCGGATACAAAGAATTTTTTTTTCTTAAACAGACACGGGCGCAAATGTTGCGCGCTACATGTGTCCCAGTTTACCCGTAGCTTTTAAACTACTGCCTATTGATGACACTACAGGAAATAAATCAAAGGAAAGTCTATCACTTTACACTTGTCTCGTGTTTTTTTTTCTGATTGGCTTACTTTGCCCAGACTCGCCTTCTAGGGCCTCATTACTACAACATGGCTTCCTGTGCCCGGTTCCTAGAAAGTCAGTTTACTAGCACTAACATTTGATTGGATGGGACTCTTATTTATCCATAGGTTAGCGTTACCTCTTTTTCTAGGAACCGGGCCCTGGCTGACGCTAAATAGACTTCCTTTTGCTTTATTCAGCGGCAAATGTAAAAAAGATTTTCAACAACAAAGGTGAACACCCCACATCGAAAAAAACGTCCATTTTTTGGACGATTTTCGCCTAAGCTTGTCGGATGCGACATGACCGTTGCATGCCAACAACTCGAATCGTAGCGTTGAAGTCAAGCCAACGACAATCGCGTACGACTATGAAAATGTCGTAGAACTTTTAAACGGTGAGGTCATTGTACATTATGAGGTCTCGGCAATTTTGGTGTGTTGTACGCGTCATGCGTATGTAACCAAAGACAAGCATGCAGGAATGATACACTCACTCGTAAGATCTTGTGTGATTGGATAGGCAGAACAAAGCATCCCATTGCCCCCCACCCCCACCCCCCAAGCAACCGTATTGGTACCGCTCCAGGCGAATTTATTTTTCACGCCCACTTCAAGATGGCAGATAAAATTCATTATGGATTATGAATAGGTGATTGGCACAGACTTGATATGGTGCGCCCCACCATGAATTCAATGAATATTTTATCCTTTTTCTCAATAACTAGCCTGACCAAATTTCCCAAATTTCCAAGTGCCAGTTGGCGAAGCCTGATTGTCTTTTGCGGGTAAGACGATTCTATTAGTACTTAGTCACTGTGTAAAACAAAACACGGGTTAATGAGATTCTAGAAACTCTCCATCTGTTCACCTTGGCAATCATAGCTTCATGCTCGCCCGCTTAATTGCCACAAAACCCGCTGATCTGCATATCCTTTCCCAAGGACACAAAAACAAGCGTAGGTCAAATTTGATGTTCCAGATGCCGTCTAGGCGCTAGATCCTTCCAAACTATAGAGATTTTTCCCGTACATAAGGGATAGACAACGTTGTGCTCTCTTGCATAGTAGGTTATGAGGTAACGGCAAAAATTAGGCCACTTTTAATATATATAAGTCAGTTCCCAGTAACTCCTAACCCGCTAGCCGGCTCTCCAGTGGGTTTTTCAGATATTTGTTTTTTTTTTTGGCACGCGGGATTCCTGTGTCTTTTAACTTCTTTAGTTTCCCCAGGCTACACAGGAATACCGCGCGCCATTAAGATCAATAATAACAAAAAACCATTGGAGAGCCTAAGCCGGCTCGCAGGCTAAAGGCCCGTTTGCACTTGCAAATTTCGCTGCAATCAGTTGTCGCGCGAGTCGTCGCGATTTTTCTCGCCCAGGTACGCGTCAACTCTAACTCACCAATGTAAACCAAGTGCAACTCGGCGCGATGTGATTTCAAACTCTTTGCAACTTGATGCGATTTGAAGAAAAGAGAGCACAGAAATCGCACCGGATTTGCATCTCGTTTACACAAGAGAGTTGGAATTGCAACTCGTGCGAGAAAAATCGCCGCGACAAATGCAACAAAATCGCAAGTGTAAACCGGCTTCGGCTAAATTCGATTTCCGATGACTTGAAAATTACCCTGCTGCAGCTTAATATCTGACTTTATTATATAAACACCAATGAAATACCAGGTGATCTCCCGCGCGAAAACTTGATATCTTGACACGTGAAAATATCATGTTATTTTCACATGTGAAAATATCACACTTGCCTTTTGCTGAATGCTCGATTTTTAGGCTTAACTCAAATAAAATTTGAATTTGGTATTTCATTGATGTTTATATATAAACAGAACATTACATGACCGCTTGGAGATACGAATTTTATCTTCTCGTGTTAAAAATTTTCAACACTCGAAGATAAAATCCGTATCTCCGCGCGGCCATGTAATATCCTCTATATAGCAAATGGCAGTAACAAGAGCTTATGACGTCCCTATTTATTACAAGTCGGTTAACATTGTTCTCCTTATGAATGACGTATGATTCGCAGCGCTGGCGTGTTGTCATGGGAACGTCCCCTGTTTAGTCAATACTGCTTTATTTGCAGGTAATAGCCGCTGGTCACGATTCGCTGTCTGTTGGCATCGTTTATAACCTGGCACCATGTCTACTAATGTAAGAGTTTTACACGTGACGTCACTTCCTGTTCTTACAATACTCTCTACTTTGTGGGTAAGTTTATAGTTTTCATACTGTAGCCGTTATGTGAGGTCACTATATTTGTGGCCCCATTTCGATCTTGTTTCCCCCCATTAACGTCTTCAAGGTTCACCGAATGCAATACATTTTCGTATGCATGTGTCTCCGCTTTGAGGACAATGTCATCTCGCTCCATTTTGACGTCATTCTCTCCCCTGACATTATTCCGCATTGTGACGTCATTTACCTTTAAGTCGGCACTTCTCGTGACGTCATTGTGACCGAATTTTGTTGTGACGTCACTCGTCCCGTTCCCCTTTTGTTTCTCGCTTCCTCGGCTAATTTTTCTGGCGATCCGCGGCTCAGATTGATGGCGTTGTAAAGGCGGGGTTAAAGCAGTTGAGATTTTTCTTCCTCGTTTCAGCCCCTGTGACAGTGGCTCTCCTATTGCGTGACATCCTCCTCCCGAGGGAGGCAAGGTAGCTCCTGAGAGATCCGTGACTTGAACTCTGAGACGAGCTCTCCAACAACGTCTTACGGCGCACGAATATACGCAGCAGCTCGCGCGTGAAATCCCTCTTCATGAACGCGTACAGGAAAGGATTCACCAGGGAGGAGAGGGAGAGCACCAACAGAGAGACGAAGGGGAGTGGGGCGGGGATAAGGTCTGCACGGTCAAACACGAACTCGGCTAGAGTCATAAACAGGACCGGGGTCCAACTGAGTATGAACACAGCAATAACTATAATGAACACATTGACCGTCTTGCCCTCTATAGAAGCCTTGCGCGCACCTTCGCGCTTGCGTCTTGAAACGTTGAACATTTTCAGCTGTTTTATGTGCTTGCGCAATCGGGAAAATATTCGCACATATGCGACCACTATGAGGACATACGGCACGACCACACATACGATCATAGAGAAGACGAGGTAGCACTTGTGGAACAGTGACGTCAGGTTCGAATGCCATATAAGGGGAAGCAGTGAATACGATACCGCGAATACCCATGTCATCACCAACACGTATTTGTAGCTACGGCGCAGGCGCTCTGTGTAGCGGAGTGGACTTATGATTGCGAGATACCTGTGGAAATAATGGAATAGTGGGTGAAGTGTACCGCCCGATATGCCATTATATTAGTTACACCAAAATCACTGAAGGATATCCAATTCCCGGCCCTCTGATTGCCCCTTTTCCGTAGATCTGCCCTTGTATATTATATATAGGGAATTCTGCAGAAACCCATCCATGAGAAGAGCTGAATTTCCCAAGGCACACGCATGGGAAATATTCGAAAATAGCCATGGGAAATCCAAACACATCCCATTCTTCCACCATGGGAAATTCAGCTTTCGCGTCTCAGTATTCACCACTATTAATCTCCCCCTTCGTAGTTGTGATACATGGATTATCCCATCAAGGAAACCCGTCAAAGGAATTCATCAACAACAAGAAAGAAACAAGAACAATAGAAAACAGTCGCATATCTAACCACAAATTTAATATGTAAAGAGTTTCGTCTGGTTCTGGAAGGTTGTTGATGAAGAAATTGCAGTTGAACAAATATCCAATGTTGAGCTGGTTTGGCCTAATGATATGTAAACGTTGGCTTGTTATACGAGTGACTAGGCAAGTGGTTATGAAATGGTCAATTGATCGTTGACACAAGGTGTGTCTTCTTTTTACTGTATCGGCCTTGCAGTGCAGTGAAGGTCAAGTTCAAGGTCAAGGCCAAGGCCAAGGTGAATGACTGTCGTCAAGATAAATTGACCAAACCATTAAAGTTATTATAGTGCTCCAAACCGCAACAGAAACGAGAAAGACGTTCTCTGTTATGGTCATTATAGGATTATCGTTAACCGATAAAGATAGAGCATCTTGTTTAACAATATGCGTTACATTGCAGATAAGGTCAAAGTCAAGGCGAAAGATGTCGGCATGATCCCAAACCAAGAAAACCGCAACAGGGAAACAGTCAGTTAAACTCCCAGTTTTCATTTTGTGAGGAAATATGACTTATTAGCAGTCACGACAACAAGAAAGAGAAACATTATTTAATGAAATTTAATCGTATATGGAAGATCGCAGAAGCGTCCTTGTTGGCTAATACCCGGCAAAGGCTACCAGTCTGATGATGGGCCTTTAAATAGATGTGATCATGAAGGGGAGCCAATCAAATTACAGAAATCGTGATAGTATTTACCATTATCGATCGTTATCGTTGCCATTCTTGCCATCGCTATCGTTCACGAGTTGTCGTTGTCGTTGTATTGCTATCGTTATCGTTATTATCGTTACTGTTATCAATGCCATTCTTGCTATCGCTATCGTTTACCAGAGTTGTCGTTATCGTTGTCTTTGTCGTTGTCGCTGTATCGCTATCGATGTCACCGTTACCGTCGCGTTATCGTTGTAACACTCGTTATCGTTGCCATTCTTGCCATCGCTATCGTTCACGAGTTGTCGTTGTCGTTGTATTGCTATCGTTATCGTTATTATCGTTACTGTTATCAATGCCATTCTTGCTATCGCTATCGTTTACCAGAGTTGTCGTTATCGTTGTCTTTGTCGTTGTCGCTGTATCGCTATCGATGTCACCGTTACCGTCGCGTTATCGTGTAACACTCGTTATCGTTGCCATTCTTGCTATCGCAATCGTTTACCTGAGTTGTCGTGTCGCTGTATCGCTATCGATGTCACCGTTACAGTCGCGTTATCGTTGTAACACTCGTTATCGTTATCGTTGCCATTCTGTGCTATCGCAATCGTTTACCTGAGTTGTCGTTGTCGCTGTATCGCTATCGATGTCACCGTTACCGTCGCGTTATCGTTGTAACACTCGTTATCGTTATCGTTGCCATTCTGTGCTATCGCAATCGTTTACCTGAGTTGTCGTTGTCGCTGTATCGCTATCGATGTCACCGTTACAGTCGCGTTATCTTTGTAATACTTGTTATCGTTATCGTTGCCATTCTTCTGTCGCAATCGTTTACCTGGATTGTCGTTGTCCCATCGCTATCGATGCGCCACGCGTTACCGTTGTGTGATCGTTGTAATACTTGTTATCGTTATCGCTATCGTTGCCATTCTTGCTAGATCGCTATCATATTATCATTAATAATCTCACCTGTCCCAGGTGACCGCACATAGATTTGCCACCCCTGACACCAATATAATAGACACCAAATAGCCGCCGGCTACGGGGGATACCGAGGTGCCGGGCAAGTGCATCGGTAGAAGAACAACCTCCTATCAAAATGTCAGAGAGGGCGAGGGACGCCACGAAGTAGTTTGTAAAGGTTCGCAGACGCCGGATAAACACGACCATACAACACACAGAGATATTGGTGGTGACCACAAGGACAGATGAGGTTATTACCAGAACGTCCATCATTTCCCCGCGGGTGAATTCTCTTACTATATATCTTGCAATCAGTTACTAGCAATTTGTTGTACACTCTCAGTGCTGCTGCTTCTATTTGTCTTGTTTCGCCTTTTTTGGTTATCTGCAGAAAGATGAGAAACGAAAACGCTATCATAAAGTGTCAAATTCTATGTAAGCTAATTTGAGGCATCATATATAATCTGAGGAAAACAATATAGAGTCATTAGGGAAATAAAAATAATGCGCACAAAGAAGGCGAAAAAAGTAAAAAAAACAAACATCCATTACCTTCTTTATCTAGATCCACTTGTAGTCTAGGTGTTGACAGCGTTTTTTGCAAATCGACAGGAACTGTTCAGCAACATGCACTCTGGGGTTATCTGTTTTATGAGAACATAAATCAAACAGATGGAAAGTTGAGCTCTGATAGTAGTTTGGTATAGTAGATCGCCATATGTGATATATGTATATATATACAACTATCATTTATAGACGATAAATTCTCAAGGATGGTGGAGCCGCAAATTTGTACATATTGTTATTGGAATAGTACGCAAGTCCCTAAAATAGTGACAAAGCCGCAGATTGCTTCATAGTAACTACTACACGGCGCCGTGCAAGTGACTGTACTACATACTAGAGCCATTAGCGGGGGCATATAAATTATCCTTCACATTTTAATTCGCTTTTTGAAATTCTTTCTTGATTTGTCTTCAGATGATAATATGTTATTAGTATTTCGTATTTTGACCAACAATCTCATCTCTACGTTTTTAAAGAAGAAAGGGTTTAAGAAAGAGTGTTTGATGAGGAATCTCTAGACCAATCATTGTATGACATTAGCGTGACATACAAAGCAGTTGAAAAAGCGTAAAATCCAGCCTCGCCGAGCCTCCTATGAGAACCGTGTTTTAGAACCCAAGCACGAGCCTTTATTAATAGTAATTTAGGTTTATTCACATATTTCCGCTTTTCCTGCAGTTTTTTTCCATCAAAATATCAAGCCCACGTAAAATTTGAGCCAAGCTTTTTGAGCCACAGAAATTGAAATGTTGAAACTCCGAGTTTTCGAGCGCTATAAAATTAAAATTCCGAGCTTTACGAGTCTCGTTTTTTTACAAGAATCATTCCATTCCCCTAATATTATGATCTGTTCACAATTAACTAGGCAACTTGTTAACCCACGCAAGCATGGAGCGGGCAAATCAACAAATTTTCGTAATCCCTAAACACAAAGAAGAGGATTTAATCGCCACAAAAAAAACCAAAGAGTGTCACAAACTATTATACAGGTTACCGCGTCATAGTCTCCCAACAGAATTCATATCCAAAAACGTTTACCAAAATCGCTGTTTTTGTAAGGAATTATTTGTTAAATAGGACTAGCGTTTCTACAAGGAACGCAGTCCCTCTGTAGCGAACTGAATAAATTAATTAGACTACCTTTGAATTCTCTGGAACTCAGACATCCAAACACGATCTCCCTGTACCATGTTTTCGCAGCTTTCCTTCTGGCAGCGAGTCGATAATGTGCCGTAAAGTCGTACCGCAATTATGCCATTGTCTTCTAGTAACCAATCAGTGAATTCCACAGAATTCTCCCAATGTCCTTAGAAGTCGAGAAAAGCCCTTTTTGAATTCCCAAGTATTCGAGAGTTCACAGTATTCTGCTTGGTGGTAGTGTTGCACAATTCCGAAATCAATCCAGTGCCTATGCAAGTGATTTCAAGTAGCACTCAGAACAGTGCCGTGTCTTGATGAGCTTGATGATCTAACGCTGCGTGTTAATGCTTTAAAATTTTCGACTTGTCCATCAACTCAAGATTTTTTTTCTCCAACAGCAAATTGTTCGCTCTTTAACAGTAAACCACAACCCCAACGTAATTGCCTGTTCGCGGAGAAACACGTTAAATAGCTCTCCAATCCTAGATTTAATCCTAGAGAAATGGGTTTCTCATTTAAAATCCTGCCACCAAAAAGCCCAAATCCGTTCACCATGTACACACCATCACTCCTCCATTTGACAAAACCATCAACTCCAATGGGTGAACCCTAAAATCTTGTTTACACATCACATCGATTCTCAGATCTACCAGTTTGTAGAATCACTGTAGCTCGAGACTTCAGTTGTGTTGTTTCTGTAAGCGCAGATGCTCAAAAACCGGATCTGTCGCTCAGTTTGTGTTGATATCTCGCCCTCATAGATACCAGAAGCAATAAGGTGCTATTAAGCCGTTTTCTCCTTGGTAAATAGCAAACTTCTTCGTTTACACAAGCAAATGTCTCCCCTAATTGCCGATGAATAGGCGGTCAATGGGACTTCTTTGCGTCAGCTTTTGTGTAAACTGTTCTGTTGAGTGACGAATTTCGTTGACAGTTTGCTTGCAAAAGGGTTTTTTTCACGTAGTCCACACCCTGAAATCCGAGGAAATCGACCTACAGACGCCGGCGAATCCAGTATCGCTAAGCCGACCTTAGTACTGACACAAAATATAAAGTATTTTAGATTATACACAACTAGAGCGGATTACTATTTTCGTGTGACAATTTTCAAAGGTGTTTTGGCGATTCAATTTTCCGAAATGAAACTACTTTTTAAACTACTTACGTGGATGCACGACAGCTCAGTCGATGTTTCAGTAAAGGAGCTAGTCCGTGGCACCGTACAAATTGATATCTGCTATTATATTGGCATTAGCTGGCAAGTATTAATGGAATTTGAAGTTCAATTGCCTTATGGTGGGTGACATGAATATAGATCTGCATGTATAAAGTTGTTCATTGCTGTTAGATTCGCTGATTAGCAGCTCGTCGCACGTGCAGTTCGCCTAACCTTTCGGAGTGGTATCGACTACTGAGATCACTAACTGATCAACGATGAACTTCTCCTAACAGCTTAAATACAATGGCAAATTAGGCTAGGAGAATTAACCCAGGACTAAAATGTATATGCACTCGATGTAAAGCGAAACTCTCATTTCTAAATGACAGGTAAATGCTTAGATTTCAGTAAGGAGAATCAAGTTAATCTAACCGTTGAGAAGGGGTAATGGAAAGACTGCTTCATTTCCTCTGGCGAGTTTTAGCTTCTGTTTTCACCGATAGAATCATCAGATCGAAGTCGCTGTGACACTCCCTTTTGTAAGTTCGCCAAAATAGTGCAGAGGCGACGTGAATGTTGGCCTGTAATATTTGCTCTTAAAGCATACGGGCGGTTGATTTGTACTAATCAAAGGCATACAGTGATTAGACTTGGCTGTTCTTTTCTCTCTATTGTTCTATTGTTGCACAAGCGCTTCTATCGACTTCTGTGGAGTTCAACTAATCACATTGAAATATGGTGATATGGCTACCAAAGACATCGATATTCACACAATACATTAATAGAGTTCACAGACAGATAATATCGCAAATCTCTCCCGTTTAAATTTCTATTCGAAAATTACAGCAATTCGTAACTTCGTTTTCGCCGTCCAAAGTAATCCCAATGTATTCGTGCTAAGTGGGGTTTATAGAAAGCTTCAAACTTTTTTTCCACAGTTCACAAGGCACTAAATAACATCGCCTCTCCCGTCTTCTCTTCGAAATTGATAGCGTTCTGTTCTTATTCGTTTTTTCGTCGTCGAAAGTTATTCACTGTGTTCGTGCCAAGCACGGTTTATAGGAATTAAATCTTCAACTTTTTTTCCAAAGGTGGTGTGCGAAACTAATTATAGAAGCTAATTTTGACGCAGCTTATCTTTCAAAAACGCGAAAGGAATGGTAATTTCTCCAACCACTTGCCCGCCGTGTGGGCGGGTTTTGTTCTCTAAAAAACATCTTAAAAAGGTTTTCCGCCGTTTAGTGTCCAAGTCATAAAACTCGATTGTGTTTTGTGTTTTAGCTTTTTAAAACACAAGTGGTTCGAGTCTGTTTTTCTCGGAAAATTAAAGGAGGGACAGGAAAATACTTAAGTTTTGTTTTTTCATTTTCAATTTCAAGTCGGAATATCTTTATAATTAGATAAAGAGCAAAAGTGTTTGGGTTTAGCCCGGGGTTTAGTTAGGAGATATTTTTGTCTTTACGAATGACGAGAAAGACACGCTGCACTAGTCACTCTATCGAGGTGACATCCCAGAGTCTCAAATTATAATAACCTCTATTCCCGGCACCTTTCTTAGGTACATTGGAAATGAATATATATAAGCAATCATAATCCAAGGAGGATTTAATATATAAGCATATATATACGCATATAAAAAATAACGATCAGCATAAACGAACAATCTAAACTGTACATTCCCGAAATCCGAAATATACTAATAACACTATAAATGTACTTTGCAGTTAAATTTACAATAGTATCGTCTATCATTGTTCTGACTAAACTACTAAAAGCTTGATTAATCTCTTGCTGGTGGCGCTCAGAACTTGGCTGTCCGTGGGAGGGGGTCTTAGATATATTGTGTTGTGGATGGCTTATGTTCTATCTTCTAACGAGGACGGCTCATTTTGACACAGAAATTCAATTTTATCCAGGGTCGCGGGGGTATCTTGTAGTTTCTATTTAAAACGGAGTCTCATTTGGATACAAATCATAGAACGGGTATCTTTTATGCAAATCGTTTTTAGAACCGGGTCCGCATTTAATTTGTACTGTCGCAGCGATACATACTACCCTATGTCAAGCGAAGAGCCCGTTAATTATAAAGAGCCCATTAAATAACCTTTTAAGTATAAGGCTTCATTGAAAATTTGGAATGAAACACAACGCACAGGGTTAATAGCTAAAACATTTCACTTTTGGGGAGGGTAACACTGCTGACACTCGTGATACATTCGGCAAATGGAACGCCCGTATTTTTTAAGTTCTTGTCTTACTGTTCTTCAGCTTTTTGTGGGATTTTGACTGTTGCCTATTCCCTGGATGAGTTATTTAATTGGAGAGAGAAGTTCAAGTGCTGATACAATTTAATCATAATTGCCCTAAAGTGTGTTGCAGATAAAATATTTATTTATAACTGATCAGTATCTTGCAAGATATTATACTGGTTTCAATAAAGCTTGCTTTAGGAGCTGGAAATTGACAGCTCGAAAAAAGGGCGTTTTTGAATGGTAACTAGCAAAACTCGTTTTGCCTTTAGATTTTACACCCTACTCGTATCCTAGACCGACCCCTATTTTGACGAGTAGCTCCGCCCACTCATAGCAAACAAAAGGAAGTTTTCCCTACAGAATTCAAAATGTCCAAGCAACAACTTAAAAATCGAAGATTTTACAATAATTATTTAGCTTTTCAAGACTAAAATATAAATCCAAATTGCATGCAACAACTTCTAACACCTCCCTGCAATCGGTGTCTTTTCCGCGCTCTAGCCAAAGATCGCAAGATATGATCACAGTAACATAGCCTTGTGATCGCAGCTTTCGATAGTCACCCAGCTTTCCAAAACATAGTTTCTGATTAGAGATCATCTCTCAGATTAGAGATATACTTTTACTATCCAACCCACCTGCCATGTAACTAAAGCCGCCCCACCCCCACCCCCACCCCCACCCCCAGGGACGAACCATTAGACAAATGATGGGGGGCATATGAAAGCAAAAAATGTATCGAGCAAGCTCAAATTCAAGCATCAGGCTTGAAGAGCAAAAAAGATTGTTCTGTAGAGAGCTGGGCACCCCCAAAAGAGTCAAATAAATCTCCCCTCTCCATCATTTTTCACTGCTCATTACAATGGCGTTCATTTGATGGTGACTGGGCGTTCCAGTTGCTGAGTTTCTGAATTAACACCGAGGATAGCGACTGTCAGGGCCGGAATCTCTGGCGTGGTCGCCGTACTGTCGCCATACGACGCTTCAGCTTTCTGTCTGAAAGTATTTTTTTAACGAAATTTCGTCAATTACTAATAAAACAGCTGTGAAAAACGCTAACTTTTGTTTCAAATGCGAATGCTTTTAAGCAATTAATTTCAACAATAAAACAGTTTTTAAACTGTCATTGGCAAAATATTATTAAACTCGGGGATGTTGGTCGAACTGATAAAACTTGAAAGACACTCGCTTCGGCTCGTGTCTTTCAAGTTTTGAATTGCTTTTCCGGTGATGGGGAAAACATCTAACTATACAATTATGGTGAAAATGGATAGGCTCAGCATAGAAACATCGTACTGTTTTGGCTGCTGAGCTATCATTTACCGTTAACGAGATATAGGGTCGGAATCAGGTCACGTGACCCAATCGACATATCAGCCCCTTAAAACACCTTAAAGGAGCAAACTTTTTCCACCAGCTAAGACACCACTATATAGAACCCCAAAACAGAAATATTATTAGCTATTAACTTTTCCATAAGGAGTGAAACTCACCACCGGAGAAATTTTTGAACTTTGACACATGAAAATGTCACGTGACTGGCCACGTGACTAGTGTATCAGCCCAAATTCCATACTAAAACATTTCACTGGACGACTGTTAACTATCCTGAAAGTTCATGCTCCATCATTAATGATTAGCAAAGATATTTGAAATTTTGTAATTTTGTCGATTTTCTGAGCAGACCCAGGCCTTAATACACTTGAGCGATCAGTTCTCCCAACATCCCCCTCGTGTTTGCAAGAAAGCAGAGAGCACGCGGAAAGTGCTTTTATTGCTTAAGTAAATAACAATTACAAACTTTGACAGATATGAAGTAGTGCGTTTGGAGTATGAATAGTAGACAACAAAGGCCATGAGAGAAATGACTTTCTGCACATACACCAGCGTTATAAATCAGCCAATCAGCGAAGGCCTAAAATGGCTGTCACCAGAGCCTACTCCGTGAGTAGACGAGCCGAGGGATCTTGGCCGATACGAGAGTAAATAATCTAATTTGTGCTTCGAGGAAATAACCACTGGATACTTATTGGGGGGGGGGGGGGGTGCTATGGGGGGGGGGGGGGGGGGGGGGGGGGGGGGATGGGTAGTACCCGGTACCAATCACCTCATCCACCATCCCTGATACCTATCAAGTACCGTTGTTTTGATAATTAAAGAATGTCCATTCCAAGCGTATTCAGTACTATAAGATTATCACTACTAACTGAAAGCTCGAGGACCTGTTGTCGTTCTAGGCTAGTTTCGCGTCTGTAGTTCCCAGGTCACCCATTTCCTGACTTGCACTTCGGTGCCCAGTCTCCTCATCAGAGATTAGCTTGTGCCCAGTCCCTTCATCCTTCGTTTCTGACTGGTGTCCAGTCCTGTCTTCATCAAGTGAAATATGTGTAGTGGTCTCTGCACCTGGAATCGATTCCGGGTGGTTCCCAGGCCCTAACTCAGGCTGCTCCCCAGACCCCTCACTGGCTAGTCCCAAGTGGTGCCCAGTCTCCTCGTCCGTTCCGACCAAGTGGTGCTCAGACCCCCTCCGGGCGAGAACAAAGGAATGAGATGGTTTCTTTTAAATTCTGGGATGAATGTGAGGTAGAAACTCAACATGGTGAACACCATCAGCCACTCACACACGGCGCTGACGATATGTAACGTGTAGCCCTGCAAATACAGCGAATTTTAGATGACGACAGTGAAACAATCAAAACACGTAATAAGCCAATCATGAACGAGAAAAATCACGCTGCTGCTGAATGGCTTCCTTGTTGGCTAATCTTGTAAGTCAAGCCAAGTAAAAACACTATCATGCGGTGAGCGCGTGATTACAAAATACTATAGATAAACCACCCACATAACGTGTGAATTCCACGGTAAATTTCACGCGAAAACGATATTTGATATTATTTTATTGAAATAATTCGAGCTACGAACTTTCTTTACGCGCGGGTAACCTGTGTTTTTGTCGAGATTAAATCTCACTCGTTTTATCCAATCAACGCACGCGTAAGATTGAGCTATGGGATGCACAGCTGTACTTATATTAGTCCAAAATTTGATTGGTTGAAAGAACTGCAGAATGTCGACCAATGAGAATGGAAAGCAAACGCACATGCAAATACTTTTCGATATCCAATCTGAAACCTACTGGTTCATTTCCCAGCGAGTGTCTAGCACGAGCGGGAATCCTATTACTTTTCTCTAAACCTAAAGCTCCGACCAAACGGTAATGATAGTTTGCGGTGTCCCAATTACCATAGAGTCACTTTGTAGTGGCCAAACAGTGGATGATAGTGGATGAGAGTTGTAATGTCACGCGAATGACATGACATGGGCGGGCCTCGTATTCGCCGATGAGTTGGCGAACCCGGAGGGGTGGGTGGTGGGGGGGGGGGGGGGGGGGGGGGGGGGGTGGGTGGGTGGGTGGGGGGGGTCGGGGATGATCGTCGTATCTTTTAGGGGTTAAAATCACGGGGGTTTGGTGTCTCTTTTAGGGTGATCGTGATCTTCAATAAATTTTAGGGAGGTTGGTATCTTTTAGGGCCAAAACTGTGTCCAAATTGTTTTTTCTCATGATGGTGCTTCTAAAAACCGTATAAGAAAGAGAGATTACTCGATGGGAAGACGATAAATTAGAAACAAACACCGAAATCGGTATCTTTTACCTGTTACCTGTCTCCTTCGTGCCTACTTGGCACACAAGGCCTCATCTTTAAGGGTATCTTTAGGGTAAGAAAATATTTGAGCCACGCCATGGCCCGCCATGTTTGGTTTCTTTTAGGGGTGAACCTGAACATTTCCGACGATCTTCCCCGACCAAAAAATATGGGAGTCCCCCCCCCCCCCCCCCCGGTCTCATAAGTGTGAATATAAGGGACTGACTCTTGGCATACTCGTCATTGTTGGCTCTACTCGTGCTCTACCGTCCTGGTACTTTCAGTATTTTTATTGGTTGTTTTTTTCATCTCTTTGTGCTCCCTGGGCCTGGGCCCTGGGCCCACCCACCCTCCCCAAGCTTAGTTTTTACGCAATCACTGGGCTTGCCGGTCTAGTTCCCATAATTTAGATGAGCACAAGGAGTGCTCAAATTTGATCATGTTCAACTCTATGAAAAACAGTGCATGATAGTTGGGGCCAAACGCACATTTGTGATAAGTTGGAACTCCTATCATTGGACTATCATGACCGTTTGGCCGCTAATTTAACGCTTGTATACGTCTAAATCACATTGTACTCACCCCATCTTGTTTGCCCCACCACTTGTCATTTTTTGCCATGAAATTCCTTGTACGACTGTTTGCCAGTCGACGCAGCTGAAGATGATGATCAAGGGACCATTTGATCTTACATCTTTATTTATGCACGGTCATTTCATCAATGTACATAACAGGACATAGAGCGGATTTCACATGACTGTCGTATTTGCAATTGGTTTGCTTTCTCATTGGCTGCTTTATTTCTATCAACCATTCAAATCGCGAACTAATTACAAGCAAGGAATTACTAGCCAATTGGTTCGGCTTCTGATTGGCTGGGCTGGAAACCATTCAGCAGTAAGTTGTAAGTATCTTGTTTCTGATTGGCTAGTGATTGCACAATTGCGTTTACTTTCACGATGGTCATCTGAAATCTGCTCTAAGGACATAAGCATTGGATTTCGAGAGAGCCGTGTATTTCGAGAGAGCCGTGATAACAAGTGTATTTCAATTTAAAAAAAATGATCAGATAGAAATAGATAAAAATAATGCATACAATAAAAATACATGTTTTTCTCGTTTTTTTTTTTAATATGACACAAAAAATAAAGGGCGCAACCCCTTTTTTAAATAAGAAATAGAACGTGCCGCTCTTAGGGACGGGACTGGTCATTATTTATCACCTGGGGGACGGGACCGGTCATTATTTATCACCTGGGGGGGGGGGGTATTTTTGGGGGCAGAGTATTTTCGGGGGATCACTTCATTTTGGGAGAGCAAAAGGGGGGATCTCTCAAAACCTGAAGCCCTGAAAGGGGGCACCACAAGAATTTTCTAAGTAGTTATTCCAGCAACTTCTCTATCATTTACATTTTTCTACCTCACTTCACTCAATACATAATACAAATTTCGCAAAGAATATCATCTAATATAGTCGTTGGCAACTCGCGCAACGAAGACACTACCTTCGCACCGTTCACAAGAACAACTGTATCTTGCCCAGAAAAACAACTCCTACCAAAAATGCCCTGCAGTGATGATAGGCCTAGCGGGCAGTCACTTTGTTCGAAAGAAGAGTAAGCGTGTGATCGACGTTACAGACATAGAAATTCGTCATTTGGGCCGCGCTTCACGCAAATGAATAATAATAATTTCGTCATTTCGGCGCGCAATTGCGCGCATGAATAATAAAACATACAGGATTTGTTTAACTATACATAAAAAACGGAATGTTCATCTACACTTTCTTTGTGAAAGTGCTTTTATCAATGAAATGGCTTGATGAAATGCGTTAAAATTCGGGCGCGCAACAAAAGAAAAATGCGATCCCTTCTATCTGTAAATTGTCTTCTACTAGGTCAAATAGGGGCCGGGGGGGGGGGGGGGGGGGGGGGGGGGGGGGTGGTCAAGAAACGTTTAACTGCTCTGAGGGGGGACCACGTTAATCATTGTACTTATAGAGGGGGATCACTGCATTTTGACCTTGTATTACTCCAAATCCTCTGACCCCCCAACCCCCTCCCACCAGGCGATAAATAAGACCGGTCCCTTAGTTCCTCGAGGAGTTTGTTTCATTCCTTGGTACAAACCAAAAATTAAGACACCTCCTGATAAACTCTGTCTTCAAGACAGACATATGAGAAGTTTTGTATCACGCCCTGATGCAAAGATCTTAGCTTTTCCCAGCACACCGAATGATGCTACAAGCTTCGAGTGCCTACACGCCTTGGTATAAAGTTAACACGCTCAACTTCAATGAACTCTAGACTTTGGTTTTATCTTTGGTATATAATCAATAATAATTTACAGAAATTTCAAAGGAATTTACATATGGGATTGGGCAATTCCAGAAAATATAGGTACCCCCCCCACGGGCGGCACTAGTTTTTGACCCCCCCCCCCCCCCCCCCCCCCCCATGTGAGAAACGACCCTAGCGCTGGAGCAGCGACCAAACTGATGACTATGTAATTGATTCATACGTTATATACGGACTAATTCGACCAATGAAAATAATCTGCTAAGGATACTAATAACAAGTAACACCATTGATGACACGGAGAGCACCAGCCTTGTCACGAAGGACACCGTGCCATTCATATGGCCACGTGCTTTGTAGCTCAGGAATGACTGCAGGTAGAAGTAGACCGTGTCGAGGGTGAAGGCGATGATAGACGAGTAGTCATGTACGTCATCGATATGATACACGTAGATATCCTGATAGAAAGTTTATTAATAATGAGACTAGTGCGAGAAATACCACTAAACGTAGATAGAGCGGTTTTCACATGACTGTCGTGAGTAATTAGAAATTACTCGGTAATATAGCGCTCTGCGCACAGATGACGTCCCACTAAATTAAAAACTCAAACAAGCAAATCACGTTTGTCCCATTTTCTCAACGTTCTCTCTAAAGAACGATACAAACTGAATTGGTTAACTGGTACGTACACTCACAGCTTAGCGGGGCTTAATTGCCAGCTTGTATGTACTCCTACCTTTTTGCTCGTATTTCGAGCACGATCCTTCTGAATGGGATTTCAGAGGGATTGTTTGTCTGAGTCTCGCGCAGCGCTATATTGCGATTGCTATATGGCGGGTTGTTATTGATGGAGGGCATGAGCTTTGATCCTCAGCCAATCAGATCGCGTAGAGAAAACAATTACTTGTAATTACTTCGCTCACGAAAACGAGAGATTGCGAATCACCTCGCTCTCTGATTGGTTTGTTGAGTTACTATCGCATTCGGTTGGATAGTGAATTACTCATGGACTATTAGTCCAGTTTCGAATTCTCTAATCTACCGCTGAATAGGCATCGACGGCGCATAAATACAGTGGGAGCCTCAGTTTGAAGTAGAATAAGTTGTGAATACCGACGAGAAACTGATGAAGCTTGAATGGAGACAATAGACAAAACCTTTTGGACTCGTTGGTATTCGCAATTTTCGGGTTCAAACCGAGGCTCCCACTGTATTTCAGCGGTGGATAGAGAATTCGAAACTGGACTATTACTTTCAAGACAGTCATTTGAAAACCGCTCTCGATAAAAAAAACTATTATAATGAGACTAGTACATTAATTGTTATGATTATGATGGCCTAGGTTACGGCTGATTGGGTAGACCAGATTAGAAGCAGTGCTTTGATTGGTTGGGGAAGATGAGTACAACCAGACCTCCCGCGTAATGGATAGATTATTATGCATCAAAGGAAAACCGGGAAAAAACAACCAGGACGGCGAGACAACGGTGCTTACCATTGGTCACGAAAAACCGGTAATTTCGATTGGGATTCCAATGGTACAGTCGATGTTTCGGTCATTCCGGTTGGTACGAGTGGTTCAGCTTCAGAGGTTGTCTCGCCATTCCAGTTGGAACGAACTGATCGGAATGGTTTGTACCATTGGCACTCCAACCGATTTTATGACCAAATAAGGTAGCCGATCCGAACCGAAATGCAAATAAGCGAATGGTAAGCGCCATTCCACTCGGTATTTCATCCCAACCGGAATGTTTTGTACAACACCGCTGCAAAACGCATTTGTCATGCGCTAAAGATTCTCTTTCTGTGAAATGAAAACAAAAGAATAAACACAACAAAAGCATCTCGTGCTGTCTTTGAAAACTTCGAAATATTAAGCTCCAGACACAAAAGTCCAGAGCAGCTAGAATATGATCAGATCTTTCTCTGAACTTTTGCACCACACACTTTCAGGCTTGCACCAGAGGCGAAAATTATGGTTTAAAGTCACAATTGATCGTTCGCTGTTGTTATGCAGATTTTTTTCAATTGTCTTCATTTCACAGGCCAGTGAATCTTAACGCATGTCAACTGCGTTTTGCCGCGGTGTCGTTTTGTACCATTGGACGTCGATCAAACCAACCGGTTTTCCTTGACCAATGGTAAGCACCAGAGCTTATACTCTCGTGCAAACCGGAATGAACCGAAAAAATCGCGTGTACCCGATTTCATTCCAGCCGGAATTTCCGGAATTTTTTGACAAATGGTAAGCACCCCTAGTATTTCATTCCAATACATTTCAAAATGTAATGAAATAGCTAGAAACATTTGCCTTTGTATACAAAAAAAAAGTTTGCGACCGACTCTCCCCAAAACTGAATTGCACTCAAGCGGTCATAAGCACAGACACTGAGGGTGGTCACTGCCAGAGGGTTTATTACGTCCCCAGTGGTTCTTTAACGTCCTCCCTGATACTGAGTAGAAAGGCGAGACGGGAACTCGGTAGTATGTCTCATCCGAAAGACGTGAAACAAGTAGAACACATACCGGGAAGTTGGCGACCATGCTGAAACAGAATGCTCCCGTCAGTCCAATCCATGCCGCCACTTTGTTAACAATCTTGATGACGTCACGATCTGGTCCCATGTACTCGTAGTCGATTTGTAGGAACCGGATGTAGATCATTGCCGTCACTGCCAACACAACAAGTATGGGACTTATAGACCTCCTCGGCTTGGGCGTAATTACCCATTTCAGATCACGTGGCATTCCCATGAGTATTCTCTTCTTGTTTTTTCTGCTACGCATCGAAGGATAAATGAATATGGAAGCATTCCAAACAAAGAGAGAATACTCATGGGAATGCCACGTGATCTGAAATGGGCAAACATTACGCCCAAACCGAGGAGGTCTATTGGCAACAGGCGTAAGGCGACTACTTGTTTCAGTGTTTTTTTTTTTAAACGACATTGAGGTTTATTTAAGATTGTTGAGGCCCATGTCTCATGAGCCGGGATGCATGCGCGAGTCCCTGTGGTGGCATGTCACATTTTACAAGCTGGATTGGCTTCAAAAGCAAATTTCATCCGTTTCTAGGTGTCTTCTCATCCACTTTTGAACTACTTGAAAACCAGGACTTGTTTGCGGCTTGGCACAATGGCGACCATGGTCTTTTGTCCCCATTCGTCAACTCATATCAAGAAAGTGCTGTAGTTTTCATGGCAATCCGCGCGGGCTGCCTGTGGTGTTCAAACCGCGTCTCGGGGGGGGGGGGCAGAAACAAAATGGCGACCAAGAGAATGATGTTTCTCGAGTATCTGCAAGTTTTGGTAAATTTTCCTGCTTTTTCGCTAAGATACGAGGAGAAGTACTTACAGACGCTCCAAACAAGGTAAGGAGGAATTTCCTAAAAAGAACTTTTGCAACGTCGGCAAAACGATAGTTTTTGACTCTCATTTTAACCTTGGATACAAGCACCAGGCAAAAGGTATGTTGTTGAAGAACTGAACCTAACTTTTCTGGGATAATTCGCAGCTTACGTTTTCTTTCTATGGCTTACGTTTTTGAATTTCGCGCAAGGTGTCAGAAAAGACCTGGGGCCCGTTTCTCAAAACGCCCGGTAATTAACGGGCCCGTAAAACTTATCGGGAGAGTTTACGGGAAGTTTATCGGGTACGAGCGAGCGTTTCTCAAAGCTCCCGGTAACCTCCCGATAGTTATCGGGGCCCGGAATCAAATTTATAATTTCCGGATATTACAAATACCTTACCCCAAAAATCAATGAATTAACGAAAAACTCAGCAATTTGTCGACACTAGATTACAAAGTGTACCGCTAAGTTTGTATTTCCAGCGAAAAAAGTAAAGAAATCAGCTAAAATGTACGAAAACAAGAGCAATTTGTAGTGCAATTGTACACTGAGATTGAACATTTGTTTACATTCTTGTAATCAATACGTCAAACTGATTGACAGCTGAGCTGTCAAACGAATCGTTTTGATTGGTTGAGAAGCGAGATGGTCGCATCTGATTGGCTAAAACTCTCCCGGTTTATCGGAATGGCGGGAAAAACAATCCCGGTAAGTTTACGGGAAACCTTGGAACTGCAAAGCGAGAACTTTTCGAGGCAAAACGAGACAGGCTAGAAAATGGTTAGTTTTGAAGGAAAAAGAGGTACGTTTTCGGTAATTTTAACTTGGCAGAGTCTAGTTGAATAACTAAGCTTTACCTAGAGTGAAAAATTTCAGGAAAACAAATCAATTTTCGACCTTATTTTGAGACTTCAAAATGCTTCCCGTTAATTAACGGGAGGTCAAGAGCTCCCGTAAAAAATCGGCCGATTTAACGGGAACTTTACGATTTCGCAAATAACGGGAGTTTTGAGAAACAGTCAAAATATATCGGGAGATGTTAACGGGTAGGTTTACGGGTCCGATAAGTTACCGGGCGTTTTGAGAAACGGGCCCCTGGACCGGAAGTGACAAGCTGCGCGTGCGTAAGACGTTTTGTCGCGGTGTCGACCCGAATAGCCGCTTCCATATTCTGGCTTTCCATATCAAACAAGTTTTTCAACACCTCACGGCCAAAACCATATTTGGAATCATTTACCTTATTAGGAAGTGACAGCAGATCCTCTTTTGACAAGAATTTCGGCAAAAGTAGGCAGAAAACGGCGAGATTTTGAATGAAAACTTGCAGGAATTACAGAGACTCGAGTTCTCGATCTGTCCACCATTGATTTTGGCTTGGTAACCACGCTACAATAGCCCACAGTTTACCCGCGCGACTCGACCCAGTCCTCCCAAGTGCATTCAGCAAAAACGACAACGATTCATTGATATGTACATGAACCTTGTTAATTACTAGTGTTTTTTAATGTAACACAGGTCAAAGACGCCCTAACCGCGTGGGCTCCAGGATGATGTACAACGGGAGCGATGTGTCATGGGCTACCGGTGACCAATAACATTGAATGCGTTTTGGAAGGGCGCTCGCGAGTTTTATCAGTGGTGAAAAAAATCGAACAAATCTCTTAAAATCTTCTCTTCAGGCTCCGTGTCGATTATCGGCAAATACGTGTCGGCTTCAGTAACTAATTGTTAAATTCAAGTTTCATACCCCAGTCCAACATTCAAGCCAGTGAGCTAACGGGTAGTCTTGATTACACAAGTGCGCTCCCCTCCCCTGTGGGTACTTACCAATAACGGCTGCGGTGTTGATGCATTGAGCGAAGATATTCCCTTCAGGGGGCCTGGACCCCAGGTAACTATGTGGAACAACAGATATCATTTAGTTAAGGGGGACGACCATAAGTTGTTCTTATTTGTGGAAGGTGGTAAGCGTGGAAGGTGATAAGCGCAAAGCATGATGGGGATCTGAAAGGGAGAAGTAGCCTGGGTACGAGGGTAACATTCTAGCTCACCTGACGTATGGGAAGATGGGATCCACGTGACCAAGACCAACAGCGATGCCATAACTAGAAAGATCAAACAGCTCGTTAGGAAAATATTCCTTAAAAGTTGCTCTACAAATTGTTAAAAGTTGCTGTTTTTTCTAATTAATAAACCATTGGCCATGGTATCTTCGTCCATATCGTCCACAATATAGACACCAGTTATAGGCTTAGGCACAAGTTGCTGATAAATTGCTCAAAAGTTGCCGATGAAAGTGCTTTTAAGCACTTTTAAAAAAGGTGGCCGAAAGTTGGTAGTTTTTTTCAAAAAGTTGCATTAAAAAAGTTGCCAAAATTAAGTTTTTTTAAACTTGATTTTAGGTTAAAAATTTTGAAATTTCAAGCATTGTCATTGTTTCTTATCAAACTTTATTTCAAAGTTAGTCAAACTCGAACAAAGATTCTTTTTCTGAAGATCTTCCGTGCTGACTTCACTGGATAAACAGCATATCATAAGGCATGGACAAACATGGTTAGTGGTACACGACGTTTTTTCAGATGACATTTTTAGAGAAAAAAATAGGTATTCTAAAATGGGTACCCTGTGACGATGGATGGCGGTGTGGCACTGAGTGACAAGGTAGTGTTTTTCTAGAATGATTGAAGTAAATTATCTATTGAAAGCTTTAATATGGTGCCCCAAAAGATTTTCGCCTGAAAAAGTCAAAAGTTGCCGAACATCTAAAACGTTGCCGAAAAGTTGCCGTTATACAGTACAAGTCACGTGCAAATGGAAAATTGAGGTGATGATCCTTTTTACAGTTAGGGCACAATTATATAAAATTGTTATTCAAAGAATCTCCAAATATATTGACTCAGAGGCCGTTGAGGGCGAGAGGAATAATTGTTTTAGTCAAATCACACTAGCAGGTTAATTTGTATAGCCAAAAACGTTTTTTTGTCTGGTCATTTGCAATTTTCTGCCTTTCAAATCCGATACTTTTCGCTACTAGTAGGCTATAACTTATAGCCTAGTAGTAGCTCAACCAATCAGAATGCAGCATTGACAATATCCCGCTAGTGGGATTTGACTAAATATTTATAGCTGAGAGAACTAGATATTGCATTTGACTGACACAGCAAACTTATCTTAGCGCACCAAATGTGCGTTCCCGAAGATGTACCGATTATAACTTTTTCGTTGGCCTAATTTTAGGTTGTCCTATCCACCAAGGAATTCCAGAAGGTTTTTATGACCACCGTGGAAATTATGTTTACCCGCACCTTGGAAATCCATATTTTTGGGGTACCCTGTGGTCATTGGAGCAAAATTTCAGAGTGGTACCCAGGCCACACCATGGAATTCCAGTGCTTTTTGACATTTGATAACCATTGTCCGTTCCCGGCCATTTGCCATTTTAAGCTTGACACCGAAACACGAACATGAAAAAAACGTTTGTCGAGGGAAAGAAGCAAAGCGAGTAGAGAAGAATACCAGTGAAGTCGAAAAAGACGACGGACGAAGAGCTAGTGCGCGTGAGACATCACTTGTATTCTGAAGAAGACAAAAGGGCACAGAGCCAGTCAAGCTAAAAATGCCAATTGGCAACACGTACGGACAGTGGTTATGCAAATTTGCAACCAAACCGTAGACTGCAACAGAGGGACTGCGGCTGACGTCGCGTCCCTGAGTAAAAAGGGTCGCTTTGCTCTCCGCGTTCTCCTCTTTCTGCATGCTGCACAAAACCAAACCAAACACCAACATCCTGTCATTGACCTGGTTACATGGACGGCGCGTGATCATTGCCCGAAACGCACGCGTGGTACGCACGTGATTTTACCTGATAAAGACACCAAGTGTTACCAAGACGAAAGCTATGATAGGCAGAACCCCGAGTCCGCAGAACAAGTTGTCCGAGTACAGGCACGCCCCGCAGCCAATGTACGTACGTTGTCTGTGATGAGTAACCATTGTAACGAGGGACAGTTAATCGAAGGCCTAAAAATGCATCAACTGTTGTTAGGTCACACGTGACAGTGAACGTGACTCCATGTGTGACGAGTTGGAATGTAGATGTATGTTTACTTTTGCTAACAAAGAGTACCAGAATTCGGGAACAATTTCCAATCGCGTGGAATAAGCATTTACGTCTACCAAAATATCATCAAATTGTAGTCACTATTCTCTATTACTTATATACGTGTGATTAAACCATGTTCCGTTC